>OY992894.1:81854212-81900242 GCA_963921405.1 Cepaea hortensis | reverse complement strand
AGCAGTCTTCCAGGTGTCAAGATGAATACCAAAAGCTTTCAGTGAGATTTTCAGTGTCTTTAAAGCGTTTCCTATGGCCGCCTTGAGAGCATAAAAAATTCGTTTAGGGAGCCTGTGATCTGACATACGAGTTAAGTGACCAGCCCAGCGAATCTGATTCTTCATTAGTAGTGTGTGGATACTGGGCATGGACTCTCTTTCTAGAATTTCAGTGTTTGGGATCTTGTCTTGCCATTTAATCTTCAGTACCTTCCTAAGGCAGACTGTGTGGAAGTGGTTTAATCTCCTAGCATGTCGCTGATAAACTGTCCATGTTTCACAAGCATATAGCAGCGGGGATAATACAACTAACTGATTTATAGACTTTCAGCGTTGTTTGCAGGCTTATTCCATTTCTGTCCCATAATTCTTGTACAGTCTGCCAAAGGCCGCGCTAGCCTGGGAGATTCTCGCATTCACTTTGCCATCAATTGTGGCAGCTTGTGACACAGTGCTGCCAAGATAGGTGAATTTGTCCACATCACTTAGTCTATGACCGTTCACCTTGATATTTGGCACAGTGTGATTATTCCTTGCAGCTGGCTGGTACATAACTACACTCTTCTCCAAGTTAATATTGAGCCCAAAGTTGGCACAGGCATATAAGAAAGCTGAAACATTGTGTTGCATGTCTGCCTCTGAGTTGGCATATAGAGCGCAATCATCACCAAACGGCAGTTCTCAGACGGTGTCGCTGTTAGTTTTGGTTTTGGCTTTCAGCCTTCTGATATTGAACAACTTTCCATCCATGCGGTAGTTGATGTCTATTCCAATGTCATTGTTCTGGAATGCATTCGTCAGCATAGCTGAAAACATGAGGCTGAACAGTGTTGGTGCCAGGACACATCCTTGCTTCAAGCCACTGGTGACAGGAAAGGGCTCAGACAGTTCACCATTTACATGTACTCTTGCCTACATACCATCATGAAATAGCCGCACTATTTGGACAAACGTTTGTGGACAGCCATATACACTTTTGTGGACAGACATATGCCGCCATAATCTTCCACAGTCCTTCTCTGCTGACTGTATCAAAAGCCTTGGTAAGGTCAATGAAAGTGGAGAACATTTCAGAGTTCTGTTCCTGACATTTCTCTTGCAACTGCCTTGCAGCGAAAATCATGTCAACAGTTCCTCGTTCTTTTCTGAAGCCACACTGACTTTCAGGAAGAAGACCTTGGTCGAGATGGGCCGTGAGGCGATTGCGAAGAATTCTGGCGAGTATCTTCCCTGCGATTGAGAGCAAGGAGATGCCTCGGTGGTTGTCACAGAATTGGCGGTTTCCTTTACGTTTGTAAAGGTGGACTATTGATGCGTCCTTGAAATCTTGTGGCATGATCTCGTTCACCCATATGTTTGTAAAGACTTGGTGAAGCTGCTCTATTAGAACCGGCCCACCTGCCTTGTATATCTCTGCTGGGATGGAGTCAGGACCAGGCGCCTTTCCACTGGAAAGTTGCTGGATGGCTTTGTTTACTTCCACTATGGTTAGCAGGTCATCAAGTGTATCATTAGTACTGATGATACCAGTGGCAGTCTGATTTTGTGTCCGTTTGGCCTTTCCTCGGAATTTATTGAATGTCGGTCAGATCCTCCGGTCACAGCCTGCAGCACCATTCTCTTCAGGCCGTTATAATCCGTCTGTTTACCTCTGATGTCGAAGTGGGTTCGCCTGATAGCCACAGACACTAATAATAGGGACAGCTAATCCACACGCAAAAATCAGTCTTGTGCACTAGTAGTAGCATGTATTTAAACTTCTTGAGTTCTAAGCAAGCGAGCAAAAGACAAATCTCTTTGTTCTTCTGTACTATATACAAGTACTTTGTTGTACTTTGTTCTTCTGTACTATATATAAGTACTTTGTTGTACTTTGTTCTTCTGTACTATATACACGTACTTTGTTCTTCTGTAGTATATACAAGTGCTTTGTTGTACTTTGTTCTTCTGTACCATATACAAGTACTTTGTTGTAGTTTGTTCTTCTGTACTATATACAAGTACTTTTTTGTACTTTGTTCTTCTGTACTATATACAAGTACTTTGTTGTACTTTGTTCTTCTGTACCATATACAAGTACTTTGTTGTACTTTGTTCTTCTGTACTATATACAAGTACTTTGTTGTACTTTGTTCTTCTGTACTATATACAAGTACTTTGTTGTACTTTGTTCTTCTGTACTATATACAAGTACTTTGTTGTACTTTGTTCTTCTGTACTATATACATGTACTTTGTTGTACTTTGTTCTTCTGTAGTATATACAAGTGCTTTGTTGTACTTTGTTCTTCTGTTCCATATACAAGTACTTTGTTGTACTTTGTTCTTCTGTACTATATACAAGTACTTTGTTGTACTTTGTTCTTCTGTACTATATACAAGTACTTTGTTGTACTTTGTTCTTCTGTACTATATACAAGTACTTTGTTGTACTTTGTTCTTCTGTACTATATACAAGTACTTTGTTGTACTTTGTTCTTTTGTACTATATACAAGTACTTTGTTGTACTTTGTTCTTTTGTACTATATACAAGTACTTTGTTGTACTTTGTTCTTCTGTACTATATACAAGTACTTTGTTGTACTTTGTTCTTCTGTACTATATACAAGTACTTTGTTGTACTTTGTTCTTCTTTACTATATACAAGTACTTTGTTGTACTTTGTTCTTCTGTATTATATACAAGTACTTTGTTGTACTTTGTTCTTCTGTATTATATACAAGTACTTTGTTCTTCTGTACTATATACAAGATCCGAAAGGGCCCCGAAAACATCTGCCTTATCATGCACCAAATACCCCACCCAGGGGTGCCGTGCCAGCCAATCTGTCCGCCCGCTCGTTTCCCACAACACCAGCATGTCCCGGGGAAGCTTATGTAGAGAAATATCTGGATTCCAGCGAGTCACGAAATTAGGGAATAATTCTGGCTATCGATGGGGTACACATTGAGAAAAAATAATAATAGTAGTACAGGATGTATTTTTAAAGACAGGGGCTTTTGGAGTTGCGGTTCCAAGTTTTGTATTTACCTTTTATGATGCAGGAACCCCACAGAGGGTGAATACAAAACTATACTAAACAACACAACATTATTGAAGTTTCAATTGTAAGCTTGTATCACGGTCCATTGACGATGTTGATTCGCCCACTGCAGTCGGTTCTGGCGATGCCGGTCCGTAAGAACAGGACTTCTGTAGGGTCTTTAGCCCAAAGACCAGCGTCGTACAGCCGGTTCCTGACCGTTTGATCTGAAATTCTACGAGCTCCTGTCATTGACTGGACTGTGGAGGACGCAGATGCAAATCGATTCCTATGGTGACGCAACCGTATGAAGCGGTTTTCGGCAGTTGTGATTCTGGGCCTTCCACTGCGCGGCCGGTCTGCCACTGAGCCCGTTTCTTGAAATCCCCTCCAAAGGCGACTGGTGGTGCTTCTAACCACATTAAATTCTTTGACTACTACATTTTGTGATTGCCCAGCCTGTAAACGTCCAATGATGATGAGTCGGTGTTCTGTAGTGAGATGAGCCATACTTGCGCATTGAATTTTCAACTGAATTTATTCGAGGAGCGTCAATCTTTTATATGCATTCAATATGGTTAGAGACTTTTGTGTTCAGTACGTTTCACGGGATTATCATGAACCTGTCACAAGTTATTGTCAAAAATGTTGTTTTGACTTTGACCTCTTTCATGACCTCACGACTCAAGAGGTGAGTACAATTCAGGTAACCACGAGAAGTTAATGACCAGATGGACACAGTCGATAGGTTGACTGATGTACAATCAGCGAATATCTTTTATAAAAGTAACACCAAAAATGTTGCGTTTCTTTGTTTTTGAACAGTATAGTAAAGACAATAGTTTCAAAAACCCCACAGTCATTAAAAATACACCCTATATATCTAGACGGTCCTTTCTACGGGAACCCGGGTGAACGAAATATACACGGAAAAGAGAATTACAGAAAGGGATGAAGAAAACGGGGTGGGCATAGAGAAAGCTGTTAAAGTTAATTGCATATCCTTCACAGGACGTTGCAGTCAACACCAGCATTTTTGCTGTTGTGATCTCTTGGCAATTTTACGTTCAGTAGATTGCCATTACTATCTGAACGGCCAGCACCCATGCAATTTCGTAAAAAAACAAACGCAAGGCAGCCTGCTGCCAAATCGTCCGCAGCTGTGTTTTGAACGCGGGTATACTGGATTATGAACTGCGTCTGTAACTTCTTCGCCACGGAGCAGGCTAGAGAAAGCTGTAGGACAGTGGTTCTCAACCGGTTGGTAATTTCCCCCTAGGGGGGAATTTTAGGGTTTCAAAAGGGGGGGGGGGATTAAGATTATTTATTTCAAGATTGTGTTAATACAAAAATTGATAACTTAATATTATTTTTTTCCCCTCCGTACTATACCGTTCTGTACTTCTCGCCCTTCTGAACTTCGTTTTATAATGTAAGTAGACCCGTAAATCACGTTTTATGTAGACGTCTAGACTTGTTCTTGTATGTGTTATTAAATTTAGCTTCCATTTTACGTATACTGTGTAAAAAAAAAAAGGGGGGGGGGAGATTTATACGGAGAAAATACGAGAAAGGGGGGGGGGATGACATGGTGAAGGGGGAAGGGTAAATAAAAAAAAGGTTGAGAACCACTGCTGTAGGAGATAGCAAATGTTAAGACAGTTTGTTGTGAATTAGTTAATTATCAGTTGGGGTATCATGCTTACACTCCGGACATGTCCATAGGTGCTCAGATCCCCACTCCACCAACACCAGCATCCGGTGGCTAATAGTGCCAGTTCTGTGTTAGTTGACAAGGGCCCTCATTCTTCCGATGTGCCTCTTGTATCTCTCCGTGTCAGTCCTTATTCGCAAGTCTCTTAATTCTAGACAAAGGGCCTATGCGGGATAGGGATCTTAAGAGGCTATTCGGTCGGAGTCAGTATTATTCTTAATAGCAAATGACATGGTTGAGGCTGCTTGTGACAGTGGTGCACAGTATACTACGACTGCTCAAATTATGATCATTGCATCCCAGGCTGGCCAGTAGGCTCTCCGATCTACTCCGTAGTAAATCTAGTCAAAGTACTAACTGTGCCACTGTGTTGATCGACGAGTGTTCTCTCGCTGTTGGCGTACTGCTCCTTCCTGACTCTTCGAATGTCTTTTGGGGGGCTGGAGGAGTGGCTGAGAGGTACGGCTCAGGTTCTGAAAGTACCTGGTTTTCTCCCATCAAAGGGCTGCACATCTTCTCTCCCCACCCACTAGTTTAGTTTAGTTTAGTTTAGTTTAGTCGACTGATTAACATCAGGGCACACGGGTGTAACCCATAAGTACTCCGTTCTACTCCTAACTCAAGCCTGAGTCAGGAGACTCTCAGCTCAGGACACGAACCGGTGAGGATCCTGAAATACTTTGGGTAGATTCTTAACTCGAAATTGTTCCCCGGGCAGCGCCGTTAGGCTGCTCTTTTTCAATTTCCAACTGCCAAGGGATTTATTTACGAGCTCAACAATACACACAGGCGTCCGATCTCACTACCCAGAGACCAGGGGACATTTTATTACTAGAAGTCCACGTAAAAAAGCCCCGGCCCTCACCGGGCCTTGAACCCGGGACCTCCAGCACTCGAGGCGGACACCATACCACGAGACCACTCAGCTCCCACCCAATAACCATTGTTATCTATAGATATTACTTCACAAGTAGGAGTGGGTTCGCCTGGTGGCGAGGGACACTGGTGATAGGGAAAGCTCGTTCACACGCAAAAATCGGTCCAGTGCACTGGAAGTAGTAGCATGTGTATGAACTACCCCCCCCCCCCCCCATATCTACTGATAACACGCGTCCCCTGATCGCTTCAGTAGTGATATCCTGACATCGAATACTTAGCCTTTTCGCATAAGGGCGGAAAACAGGAGTTTCCATGTGCTGGTTGTGCACGTTAAAAATCCCACGGCGGTTGACATCACAAAGAGTAGGCATTAAGGCCTGTGTCCTGGCAAAATTATGAGGTAAACACAACCTGCCCATGGGTAGATAAAGCCCGTTATCTTGGATATTCTTCTTCTTCTTTCGTTCGCCTGAAATATCTTTATAACTGCAATGTTGTCTCTTGTATGAATCTAACAGTCTTTTTTAGTTCACTCAGCGGTCCATATCTTGGATATAACCTGAAGCAAACCTGACAATGGATGCTTCTTCTGCCTCTCTTGCTGCGCCGTCTCTATATTGTCTTTTATCCATCTTTATCTGCTCCTTAATTCCTTTATTTTTTTCTTTCTTTTAGCATATCCTTTTACAGGACTTAGCTGTCAACATCAGCATCTTTCAGCTGTATGTTGATCTCTTGGCAAGATTAAGCTCAGTAGTTTGCCATTGCTTTCTGAGCGGCCGGCTCACATACCCCGTAAGTTACCGATGCGATTGGAACCACTGCTGATTTGAACCGTCATCACGTTACCGACGAGAGTATACGAGATTATGGAGAAAAGTCATAACCTCTAAGCCACGAAGCCGGCAACTTCTTTATTAGCTTCTGCATATTTTTTTTTTTTTTTTTTTTTCTGGGTTCTGATTTTCGAAGCTCTGGTTGCTATAGTTTATAACTCCTTTATTAGCTTCTGCATATTTTTTCTGGGTTCTGATTTTCGAAGCTCTGGTTGCTATAGTTTAAATCTGCTTTCTGGCTTTTCCTTTTCTTATGCTTGCTTGCTTGCTTGTGTTCGTTGGCTTGAGCTCCAACGCGAAGTCCTGTATGTCGGATGAAGACATCCTGTTGTCCAACATCAGTGTGATGTCATACAGGACCTGAGGTTTGCGTGAGTATCCGTTGTCCCATGTCTGGCTTATTGGTATGCAGACTGGTGGTTCCTCGCCGTACAGGCAGACACTCTCAGACTTCGGAGGAATTCCTTTCTTATATCTTTTAAAGAGTTTCCGGTGTAAGCACGCTTGACGGTTTGTGTCTCTTGTGCCAAGTACTTCTAAACATGATTCACTCCAACTGTTTTCAGTCTGTTGCCAGTAGACTTGCTTACTCACTTCATCGATTGCGCATTGTAAGTTTTGCTATTTATCTGAGTCTGTGACCGTGAATTGTTCCCAAATTTCTGACATATCATACATCGTGTTGATTTCTGTGTATATGGCATTCGATGTGTCTCTTGAACTTCAACGGATCAAGCACCATGAGCTCAATGCGCGTAAAGAGGTGTACAAGGGAGCTGTACTTATTTATCCCTGCACTGCTGTGGCCAGCCTTCCATTTTACCTATCAGAAGATGGTAATCTGCATATACGTCTGCATGGGATTGCTTAGGGAAAACTGCTGTATATAATCCAATGGCAGAAGTCTCTTAAGACGATTAATGATCCCATGGCATGTAATTAGTTAAAGTCAGAGATGAACTATATATGGAGGACATGGGGAAGCCTGCAGGAGACTGCAAAAGGCTGGGGATTTCCCTGCGTTAGTTGTAGGCTTGTGCTTCAATGGGAATACGGGGTGAAATAAGAAGATATTGCGTCATTTACGAATTAATACTGTTTAACTTCAGCACTCACGCTACATCAGTGTCCGCCTCGAGTGCTGGAGGTTCCGGGTTCAAGCCCTGGCGAGGGCCGGGATTTTTTCACGTGGACCTCTAGTGGACCTCTAGTAACAAAATGTCCCCTGTTCTCTGGGTAGTGAGATCGGACACCCGTGTGTATTGTTGCGCACGTAAAAAATCCCTTGGCGGTTTGAAATCGAAAAAAGAGTAGCCTAACGGCAGTGCCCGGGCAAAATTTCGAGTGAAAAATCTACCCAAAGAATTTAAGGATCCTCGCAGGTGCTAAGGAGTTTGTGCACTGAGCTGAGATTCTCCGGACTTAGGCTTGAGTTAGGAGTAGAACGGAGCACTTATGGGTTACACCCGTGTGCCGTGATGTTGATCCGTCGACTAAACTAAACTAAACTAAACATCTGATACGAGAGCACGAGGAAGCCCGAGAAGAAAATTTATTGACATCAAAGTTATTGTTCACCACCTGGAATGACTCTATCCAGTGCCAGCCATCGGTCGCTGGAATGCTAACGGTTCCTCCCCACGACGCTTGTTGACAAAAGTGGGATATGATGATGGACTTCCGCATTGAGTTGAGGTAACGAGGTGGCTGGATGCTCGTGTGTCGGCCTGTGGTCGTGGATGTGATTATCTTCAGGACGGGTTCGAAAAATGGCCTTGGTTCCAAAGTCGATCCAGCCTCAAATGGATATCAGAACATTTCTTAGGAAGTAAGGGCAGCCGGCCCACTTGACACATCGCCCGCCGAGTGTCCATATAATGTCCAAATCACCCACCAACTGTCCATATAATGACCACATCACCCACCGAGTGTCCATATAATGTCCATATCACCCACCAACTGTCCATATAATGTCCACATCACCCACCAGCTGTCCGTATAATGTCCACATCACCCACCGAGTGTCCATACAATGTCCACATCACCCACCACATTCCATATAATGACCACATCCCCCACCGAGTGTCCATATAATGTCCACATCACCCGGCGAGTGTCCATATAATGTCCACATCATCCACCAACTGTCCATATAATGACCACATCACCCACCAGCTGTCCATATAATGACCACATCACCCACCAGCTGTCCATATAATGACCACATCACCCACCAAATGTCCATATAATGACCACTTCACCCACCGAGTGTCCATATAATGTCCACATCACCCACCAACTGTCCATATAATGACCACATCACCCATCAACTGTCCATATAATGACCACATCACCCACCAACTGTCCATATAATGTCCACATAAACCATCATCTGTCCATATAATGTCCACATCACCCACCGAGTGTCCATATAATGTCCACATCACCCACCAACTGTCCATATAATGACCACATCACCCATCAACTGTCCATATAATGACCACATCACCCACCAACTGTCCATATAATGTCCACATAATCCATCATCTGTCCATATAATGTCCACATCACCCACCAACTGTCCACTTAATGTCCATATCACTAACCATCTGTCCATATAATGTCCATATCACTAACCATCTGTCCATATAATGTCCACATCACCCACCGAGTGTCCATATAATGTCCACATCACCCACCAACTGTCCATATAATGTCCACATCACCCACCAACTGTCCATATAATGTCCACATCACCCACCGAGTGTCCATATAATGACCACATACCCACCCTCCCCACCCCATATTGTCCACATATAGACCCTATCATTCGCCGAGTGTCCATTTATTGACCACATTCCGCACCGAGTGTCGACTGCTCTATACAATTGTGGATCTTGCACCATGAGCCCAATGCGAGTAAAGACGTTTACTTATTTACCCCTGCAATGCCATGGCCAGCCTTTTGTTAACGTCTGTTGAGCGGAATTAATTGTGTAAAGTAAATTAGACAACACAAGTGATAAGAAACTATAATGACTCTGGGAATTATTTCAGACAATTGTACAGCCGTAGGCGTTGCTCCTAACGTGGCTTTTATCGTTCATCATTCCGCGCATACATTATGCAAATGAGCGCTTCCAGCTGTCATTGGCGCATGTTGCTGCCTGTGCTACGGCTTAGGGAAATATGTGCTGGTTTAGAGAACGGGAGTCTGTCTGACCTGACATAGACACAGACAGAGACACACACAGACACACAGAGACACACACAGACACACAAAGACACACAAAGAGACATACAGCCACAGACACACAGGCGCAGACACACACTAAACCACAGGCACATATAGATACAGCCACACAGAGATACAGGCACACAGAGACACAGACATAAAGATGCACACACACACATAGACACACACAGGCGCAGACACACAGAGACATAGACACAGTCACAGACAGACACACAGACACACACACACAGAGACACAAACACACAGACACGCACACACACATACAGACACACACTGACGCAGACACACACAAACAGACAGACACACATACACACCACACAAGCACAAGCACACAGACGCGGCAGCAAACACACAAGTAGCTTGACTGTACACAAGTGTAGCCTTCAGGAGAAGTACTATCTGAAAGGTAAATTATTCCCACATAAAGACCGGTAGACAGGCAGGCATTCAGACCGGCAGGCAGGCAGGCATTCAGACCGGCAGG
Organism: Cepaea hortensis; assembly: GCA_963921405.1. Classification (NCBI taxonomy): domain Eukaryota; kingdom Metazoa; phylum Mollusca; class Gastropoda; order Stylommatophora; family Helicidae; genus Cepaea; species Cepaea hortensis. The sequence continues at coordinate 81,890,012 of OY992894.1, read as the reverse complement.
CAGGCAGGCATTCAGGCAGACAGGCAGGCATTCAGGCAGACAGGCAGGCAGGTAGGCAGGCAGGTAGGTGGATAGATTGAAGGATGGATGAATGGATGGATGAATGGATGGATGGATTAGATTGTTAGATTAGACAGACAGACAGACAGACAGACGGACGGACAGACAGACAGACAGACAGACGGACGGACAGACAGAAAGAAAGACAGTCATACAGACGGATAGACGGACGGACGGACGGACGGACGGACAGACAGACAGACAGACAGACAGACAGAACGAACGAACGAACGAACGAACAAACTTTATTTTAAAAGGGTAACAAATTGGGCACGCAGGCCCGTCTTACATTCGGCCCTTTCAATCACTCATCTTTCATTCATCAAATGTGCATGTTACATAGGGGAAAAACATTGTCAAATGGATTTTGTAAGCATAAACAATGCATATTAAACATGATACATTCACATGAGAAAACAAAAAAAAACAAACATTATCAAATGAAAGTTGTAAACATAAACAGTGCATATTGCAATGTTGTGAGACACACCCCCATCCACCCTCATATCCCGCAGCCACCAACACATCCCCCACCCACCAAACCTCCCCCACCCACCCACACATACCTCCACGCACTCACACAGAACCAGGCAAACATACATGCCGCCACCCACCCACTGATTCCCCACCCACACACATTTCCCCACCCACACACACATCCTCACACACCAAGAAGAAGAAGAAGGAGAAGACGAAGAAGAAGAAGAAGAAGAAGAAGAAGAAGAAGAAGAAGAAGAAGAAGAAGAAGAAGAAGAAGAAGAAGAAGAAGAAGAGGAAGAAGAAGAAGAAGGTGAAGAAGAAGAAGAAGAAGAAGAAGAAGAAGAAGAAGAAGAAGAAGAAGAAGAAGAAGAAGAAGAAGAAGAAGAAGAAGAAGAAGAAGAAGAAGGAGGAGGAAGAGGAGGAGGAGGAGGAGGAGGAGGAAGAGGAGAAGGAGGAGGTGAAGAAGAAGAAGAAGAAGAAGAAGAAGAAGAAGAAGAAGAAGAAGAAGAAGAAGAAGAAGAAGAAGAAGAAGAAGAAGAAGAAGAAGAAGAAGAAGGAAAAAGAAGAAGAAAAAGAAGAAGAAGAAGAAGAAGAAGAAGAAGAAGAAGAAGAAGAAGAAGAAGAAGAAGAAGAAGAAGAAGAAGAAGAAACCACACACACATACCCCCGCCAACCCACACATCCCGCACCTATCCACACACATATCCCGCACTCTCACAATTTTCCCCACCCACACACACATCAGCCAACCTACACCCACTCACCCACCCAATATTCGCCACCTCTCAACTACACATTCCCACCTATACACACATCCCCACCCATAAACACATCTCCCCACCTGCCCACACATATCCCACACCCAAAAACACCCAAAAACACACACCTCCCACCCACACACTCCCCACCACCCACATATGCCCCACCCACACACATCCGCCGCTCACACACATCTTCTCACAACTACACACCTTCCCCATCCATACACTCATCTCTCACACACATCCACCCACTCACGTGCTCATCCATCATCACTCACACCCACACATCACCCACGCGCCCATCAACACATGCATCTCTCATCTACCCTCCCACCCACACACACCCCAACCACCCAGCCAAACACACATCCCCCATCCTCGCATACATCCTTCAATCACCTGCACATCCCACACCTCCCCCACCTATCACACATCTCCCCTCCCACACAAAACTCCACCCATAAACACATCCCCCCACACACACATCGCCCACATACATTCCCCATACACATCCCCGCCCACACATCTCCCCACCCACTCACACATCCTCCACCTACAAACATCCTCACCACCCACACATATATCCTCCACCCACTCACATTTACTCCATCCACACTCACACACTCCCACCCACACATACATATCCCATTCACAGACACCCCCATACTCATCCCCCACACCCATTACACACACCCATCCCACAACCCACACAATCTCCTACACACCCATTCACCCACCCAAACACACATTCCCTACCCACACCCCCTCCCAACCGACCAACACCCACATACTTCCAACCAGTGTTTCCCAACGTGGGGCCCACGCCCCACAGGGGGACAATTTGACTGTTAAGGGGGGCAATTCGAAAATGGAAGAAATCGGCTGAATATAACAAAACGGGGAGACTTGAGACTGAAGTTAACTAAATTGGAACCTGACATAAGATCTCTTTGCAGCAAGCATCAAGCGCAAGGATCTCACTAAATTTAAATAATAAATAATTACTAATAATTAAAATAATATAGAAAAATCTTTCATTAAAATTATTTTGTACTTGAATTTCAGTTCTCCATTATATGTTTTGAAAATTTACTTACTGTGTTTGCTCAATAATTACCTAGTGATTTCTTCCTAAAACCTATCATTCAAGTTTCTTTAGTGAACATTTCAATTTTTGAATATTAAAAATAATGTATATGTTGAGGGGGGGGGGGGCGTGGGGCGGGGGAGGGGGGCAATATGAATTTTAGAAAGGCTTAAGTGGGGCATGGCACAAAAAAGGTTGGGAAACACTGCTTCCAACTATCCTCTCAAATATCCCCCCCCCCCCCCCACACACACACATATATATATCCCTCACACACATATACATCCACCACCGACTACACATTCCTTCACACATCCGCACATCACACATTAACCCATACACATACCCCCCCCCCCCCCCCACACACACACACATCCTTCACATACACACCCATACACACATCCTCACATCTAGACACATACATGATGCCTCACATGATCACTGAAACTAATACAAACAAACTCCCACACTTTACACACACTTGAGACACTGACGATTGTCGTGAGAATTCTCGCAATTGCAAGAAGTGGAGAAAAAATTGTACATATACATTATGTAGCGTAAAAATTAGTGAAGCAATTCAACTCTCTCTCTCTCTCTCTCTCTCTCTCTCTCTCTCTCTCTCTCTCTCTCTCTCTCTCTCTCTCTCACTAACTCTCTCACTCACATCACAGTAATTTTATATTATACATGATAAAATCAAGTGACATACAAAATGATAAGATGAGAATACATAAAAATATGGAATAGCATGTTACATGACATGCGTGGACTCAACTCTCTCTCTCTCTCTCTCTCTCTCTCTCTCTCTCTCTCTCTCTCTCTCTCTCTCTCTCTCTCGCTCTCTCTCTTTCTCTCTCTCTCTCTCTCGTTACATATACACACTCTCACACTCATTCTCTCTCTCTCTCTCTCTCTCTCTCTCTCTCTCACACACACACACACACACACACACACACACACACTCACTAACTCTCTCACTTACTCTACAGTAATTTACATGAATTCATTTTATGCATGTTAAAATCAAGTGCACCAAAATAATATGAAAATGAGAATACACAAAACATATGGAACAGCATGTTAGATGACATGCGTGCGCTCAGCTCTCTCTCTCTCTCTCTCTCTCTCTCTCTCTCTCTCTCTCTTTCTCTCTCTCTCTTCTCTCTCACACACATGTACATACACACACCCACACACAACATTCACACGCAAATACACACATATACCCACGCACATACACACACCTACACACATCCACATACTTACGCACACGTACTCACATAACACCCGAATATACACTCCCTCGCATACACTGCATGCATGCACACTTACACACACAAAGATATACAATACATACACGAGCACACACATACACACACACTCATCTATACACACATATACACACGCACATGCATATAAACGCATATAAACACATGAACGCACACCTTAACACACGTACAGACATACACACAGAGGCACACACAGAGGCACACACAGATACACACATGTACACACACATATACACCCATACACACATACAGGCATGCACACACATACATCCACACTTTCACATGCACTCTCTCATTCACCCACGCTCTCTCTTTTACACACTCACTCGCTCTCACACAGACAGACAGACAGATAGATAGATAGATAGATAGATAGATAGATAGATAGATAGGTAGGTAGGTAGGTAGGTAGGTAGGTAGGTAGGTAGATAGATAGATAGATAGATAGATAGATAGATAGATAGATAGATAGATAGATAGATAGATAGATAGATAGATATACACCCCATCCATACTCAATGTGTACTTGATCTTCACCGACGTATACCCCTCCCACTTTCGTCAGCCAAACACAAGAACTGACTGTCCTTACAAACGACTACATGCCCCTCCCCCCGACTCTAACGACACTTGAACATCGCCAATCAGAATCTGCTCTATGGATATCACCCTCCAGCCCGGCCCTATATCCCATTATTCTCTTGTCTGCTCACGTTTCCCAGCGGACATGAGATATTAAATCCCTCCACATGTCAAGGAATGCCCACAAAAATGTCTTTTTGCGCGGGATTTGCAAATGTGTGTTGTGGTGAATTGCGGATAGCACTTTTAAGTAGTATTTAGCCCTACGATCGTATTCCTGGAGGTATTGTGTAGGCGATTTAGTTGTTTTCAATTCGTGTTAATGAAAATAAGTTTGTTGTTGTTTTAGAATGCTAATTGCATATCCTATACAGGACATTGCAATCAACCTCAACATTTATTTGCTGGTTGTGTGATTTACTAAGCAATGTTTACGTTCAGTTGTTCGCCATTGTGTCTGAACTAACCACTCCTCACGCCATCAAAATAAACGCAGGGCAGTCTGCTTCCAAATTTCTTGCAGCAGATTCCGAACTCTCGACTCAGAATGTCGGGGGAGGGGTTGAGGGGGGGGGGAATATTGAGAAACGCGTTCCTTGCCCCTGAGCCATAGCACTGGGTTTTCTTTATAACGACGTCCGTATATGACAGGAAACCATAACACATGTACAAGCGAATTAAGAAGAGTTGAGTTGAGTTGAGTTAAGAACCGATATCACTGCACTCAGGATATTCCCATACGTGCTCCGTCCCCTCGTTCAACAGCCAGCGAAGAGTCATACTACTAATCGTTCCCACCGCTATCTGATTAAAGGTTCTCCTAGTCTTCCCTCTCAGTTTTGAGATTCTTCCAGATCCCCTGCCGATCCCTCGCAATCTCACTCTTTCCACACATGGGTTCTCAATCTGTTCCTTCGCCTTCTCCACCTGGTCCCACAAGCGCACGACCACCTCCCCCTTGTCCATAGGCAATCTGCCACCAAGAGGCGCATTCCCTGCTAGCCTATCAGCCTGTTCATTCCCCCGTACCCCCGCATGACCAGCGCAAAATATCCATACAATTCTCACAATCTGTGACCTCTGAAGCGACGAGAGCCATTCCACGCGAAACATTCCTTTCTTCACCTTACTAACCATACTCTTTGAATCCGTAATACATACAACGTGTGTTGCAGTAGTCTCCTCTAGCCAAAGAATGCCGCTGTTACTGCGAATTAAGAAGAGCTTTGAGGCAAGGTAGGTGTGGTTTCTGAGATGCATGTTCCAAATACCTTGGATTCAGTGGCGGACAGGTCAGGGTGCCGGCTTGCCCGATGGCATCTGGGCCCTTTAGGATCCTAATGACGTCATCACCATCATCAACAGCACGTGCCATGCCGATAAGCGTGGGAGGTCATGTTTCTCCATCTCAAATGATCACCAGAGTCGTGGATCAGCTCCGCGTTTTTGTCTCGACAGTGCCACGTGGCCAAGCCATGCAGGTATTTACTTCTCTGTCTCCCCCCAGTTCTTACACCCTTAATTTTGCCAGTTGTCACCAAGTTCTCTAGTTTATTTTTTCTCATAACGGGCCCAAAACAATTTGATTGTCTACGCTTAATTCTCTAACATTTTATGTTTTCATTTGCTTCTTATAGAACTTACTCATTGGGTTTTCTGCCTGGTATTCTTTTCATTTTTCTCAGAAACCACATTTGTAATAAACTGGACCCTCTGAAATATTAGACAATGTTGTATGTTTAAAATGTTAATGTACCGTGAGTAGTCTTGTCTCTTGGCAATCGATATTTTAAGTGCCACTCCGCCCCTACCTGGACTGCCAGAGTAGCTAACAACAAGTGTCTGGAACAGCTCATGAAAATGGCCGTCTTGACAGGCAATAGTTTGTGAAATGAAATTATACCTCTCCATAAAACAAAGCCTGTGCTGAATTTAGAGACCATGGTATGCCCATGCAACATGATCCCTCTCTCAGTCTGCCTAGTTTACTCCAGAGGACAGGCAACACCAATACATCTGGAACAAGACAAGCTGCAGAAGCTACCAGATCAGCAAAGCAATGCTCAAACTGTCCCCCTGTCAGAGCTTCCATCCTAGATCAGTTGCCAATCAAGGTTTAAGGCCTGTTCTGCCCTGCCATGACATTTAGTCTTTAGTGTTTTCTAAACCACGTTTTCACTTCACATTCAACTTCGGCGTCACTCGCGAAATGTCTCCCGCCAAGGTGGGTTTTCAGTGGACTTAGCCCCTAGCGATTTCCCGTAAAGCGGTGCATAGCTGGGTAGAAAAAGTTACGCGGGCGATTCAATAACTAAGTCACACAGTTCTGTGGGATGGCAGGTAGATGAAAACATAGCACGCAGTTTTATGCAGCCGATTTGGGAGGACTGATAAAACGATGGGATAAATTCGTCAATGAAGGTGGAAATTATGTTGAGAAATAACAGGAAAATGTATGTATACAAATAAACTGGTTTCAAGTTGTTATCATAATTATTTATTTTTGTACAGCCATTTGTGACTTACTTATTAACTTTCTCTCGTAGGTAGATAAATAGGTAAGTAGGTAGGTAGGTAGACAGACAGACAGATAGATAGGGGGACACAGATTGAGGCAGAGAGAGAGATAGAGCGATAGAGAGATAGGTTAAGGCATATAGAGAGACAGAGAGATAGAGGCAGAGAGAGATATTGAGATAGAGAGAGAGCTAGTGACATAGGGAGTTAATGAGAGAGAGATTGAGGCAGAGATACAGAGAGTTAGAGAGATATTGAGATAGTGAGTAAGAGAGATACAGGGAGGTATTGAGACAGAGATATAGACAGTTAAAGAGATAGAGTCTGAGAGATATTGAGACAGAGATATAGACAGTTAAAGAGATAGAGACACAGAGATATTGAGACAGAGATATAGATAGATAAAGAGATAGAGACAGAGAGATGAATTTGTTGCACGCCTATTGGGCACACGGTATATCCCCTTATTTGTATAGACTACTCGACATTCGAGCGGTTATTTGGTCCACATTACGGGGCCGCCTTTACTCCCAAGGCATCTCATGGTATCCATTTTATCCTGACTCGTCAACATAAAAAATTCGCCTCGTCTGAAAATTGAACTGACGACTATCCCGCAGACATACGTTACATGTAACCAAAGTATTTCACAATATTGTTCAGGAGCCTGTGTTACATCCGCGTTCTCATCTTGTAAAATACTCCCATTTGTTCCAGTACAGACAATATTTTCCCCAGAATGTTCCGCGGTCTTCTCTGCAATTTACCCATACAGTGAATTGACACTTACTTATCAACTTAACGCTTCGATAATACATTCCGCTCTGGACATTTCGATTTGATGATCAAAATAACGCTTCGTGGATACATTACGCTTTGCAAATTTTGTTTCGGTGATCAATATAATGCTTCGTGAATACATCCCTCTCTGGACATTTCGTTTTTATGACAAACATAACGCTTCGTGAATACACTCCGCTCCGGAGATATCGTTTCTATCAACAACATAACGCTTCAAGAATACATTCCGCTCGGAAATTTCGCTTTTATGATCAACATAACGCTTCGAGAATACATTCCGTTCTGGACATTTCGTTTTCATGATCAACATAACGCTTCGAGAATACATTCCGCTCTGGAAATTTCGTTTTGAGGACCAGTGAATGAAAAGGCCTAACTGTTTGCACCTGTGCACGGTATACCAGGTGTGATTTTCTAGAGTCACCGGAACTCACAAATCTGATCCACGATGAACGAGCATCCGTACTTCCATTGGGACCTGTTCCGACAACCCGCCCCTACGCCGCAGTTCGGGGTGGCCACTCAGCCGTTTTTTGATGTCAACGGGTGAGTTGAATGTTTTTCGCTGTTTGTCTGTCCGCGTGTCTGTCTATTTGTCTGTCTCTCTGAACCTGCCTACCCGTTTGTCTGATTGTATGGCCTTAGGTGTGCCTGCTTGCCTGCACGCTTGTCTGTCTGTCAATCTGTCTCCCGTTTGTGTACTCTCTAGTATATCCACCTGTTTGTCTGCCTGCCTGTTAACTGTTTATGCCAGCCAGCCTGTCTGTGTGACTTTATGCCTGTGTTGTCTGCCTGCCTGTTTGTCTGCCTGTCTGCCTGCCTGCGTGTTGAGACAATTCAAAACAATATTTTTCCGAAGTGAAGTGAATAATGAAAACCCACACAATAGATTGCACGATGTATGGCTTGGCATATTTCGCTGCAACTTGTCAGGCACACACTGCAGAAATCACACCCCTCTCCGGAGGACGTCGTGGCTGAGAGGTAACGGTGCCCTTTCGGTCTCACAAGGTACATGTTCTGATCTAGTGCTGAGATTGTTGTCAAGAACCATCGGTGTCTAATGATATCACACACCCCTCTGTTTTCTTGGGTAGTCAGATAAGGTAACTTGGCTTCTCGATTAAAGGAGAAAAACATGAGGTCCCGTGTGCAAGTTGTGCACGTTACGAATCTCTCAGAAGTTGGACATCGCTGAGAGTAGGTCTTAAAACCGCATTCCTGGTAAACATTGTTGGTGATGATGATGATGATGATGATGATGATGATGATGATGATGATGATGATGATAATAATAATAATAATAATAATAATAATAATAATAATAATAATGCCGGCTTCCTGGCTTAGAGGTTAGCGACTTTTCTACATAATCTCGTATACTCTCGTAGGTAACGTGATGACGGTGCGAATCAGCAGTGGTTCGAATCGCATCGGTAACTTACGGGGTATGTGAGCCGGCGCTCAGAAATCAATGGCAAACTACTGAGCGTAATCTTGCCAAGAGATCAACATACAGCTGAAAGATCTGGTGTTGACAGCGATATACTGTAAAGGATATGCAAATAATAATAATAATAATAATAATAATAATAATAATAATAATAATAATAATAATAATAATAATAATAATAATAATAATAATAATAATACAATCTGGTACCATGGCCTTCGTGTGTTGTGCTGAGATTCTCCTTGTGCCATCTTTAGCAAGAGACTGTACCAGCGATGAAAATATCCGCGAACAATAAAAGTAACCCTTGACACTCAAGCCTAATCAGTAGCACTTTAGGACTGAGGGTATCAGGGTAGCGGGTCAACAGGCACCAGGATCATCATATATTCTACCCCTGTCTCGCATTTCTCGGCCACGGACTGGCACACATTCGCTGACGAGACACTTCCTGTACGGCAAGGTCAAGGAAGATTGCGCAGTCGGGATAAATCATTCATGCACCGCTCGCGTGTCAGATTATCAACGCACTACAGTCCTACATTCCTGTTATGTAATTATAGTACTGTACCCAGTACCCTGGAACCAGTAACTTTACTGTTACTGGTTAATGGCATTTCGGTAAACGATGTAATAACTGTCTCGTAGATGTAATTTACTATTACATCATAACACTCTTCCGGGTCTTTACGCTTTAGTGGAAACAGGAGTTCCGTAACATGTAAGAATTATTTCTCTAACTTCCAATGACAAGGATGTATTGCATCTGATATTCTTCAGTGTACAGCAAGTGCATAAAGTCAAGTATCTAGGCACACGGATAACATCTGACGCATTACAGAGATAAAGAACAGAATTGGACAAGGAAAAGCTGAATTCTTTCACACAACGAACATTTTATGCAATTGGTCCATCTGATTTGAAGGTAGAAAAGGAACGGTTGTATGTTACATAAATCCAATTCTAACATATGGCTGCTAATCCTGGACATTTTGTAAACATCCGAAAAAATCTCTGGAGGCGTTGGTGATGTGGTTTTGTTGAAGAATGATAAAAGTTCATAGAACAGCCAAAATTAGCAATCAGGATATTTTGAGGGAGGCTACGTGGCAAAGACAACTTATGACAGACACCAGAAAGAGACAGTCATCATATTTTTCGCCACATAAAGAGAAGACAAAATCTGGAACATGTGACAATTGGAAAGATTTGTTGACTGAGAGTCAGAGGAAAACAGCGAGAGAAATATCTTGACAGTTTTGTGTTATGTCACGTAAGGGAATGGAATTAATACATGCTTGTGGACATCGTAAGATCTGAATAAGCATGATCGCCCATGCCAGATGAGACTTCACAGTTAAATTCTTGTTCAGATGGCAATGGCAAACTCATTCATTCATTTCAGTCATTCACTCACTTACTCACTCTCTCACTGACAGACTGACTGACTGACTGACTGACTGACTGACTGACTCCCTCCCTCACCCACCCACTCACTCACTCACTCACTCACTCACTCACTCACCCACCCACCCACCCACCCACTCACTCACTCACTCACTCAGTCACTCACTCACTCACTCACTCACTCACTCTCTCACTCACACTCTGACCCACTGACTCACTGACTCACTGACTCAGTGACTGATTGACTGACTGACTGACTGACTGACTCCCTCCCTCCCTCACTCACTCACTCACTCACTCACTCACTCACTCACTCACTCGCTCACTCACTCACTCGCTCGCTCGCTAGCTCGCCCGCCCACCCACCCACCCACCCACCCACCCACCCACTCACTCACTCACTCACTCATTCTCTCACTCAGACGCTCGATCAGACACTCACTCATTCACTCCCTCCCTCTCCCACCCACTCACACACACACACTCTCGCGCCCACACAGTGGCCCTCCCTTCCACCTTATCTTGTTTGTTACCGTAACTTTTGCGCCAGCGAAGTTGATAGCGAACTGCACTGATAATGTCATGCGCACATTCGATCGCGGGTTCGTCGCCTGCAAAAGTGAGGAAACGATTGTCTACCTTGTCCTCTTCTTGCACAGGCCTACAACATGGGGTGACACTATCACCTGACAGACCCCTAGCGGGAAACTGCCTGTGGACTCAATCATGTAACCTTTGCCTGTAATAGCATCCTGCCAGACCCGCCGTGGCCTAGTGTCTGGCTGGCTTGCCTGCTGACCCAATGGTCGTGTGTTGGAATCCCCAGCGAAGAGGCCATTTATTTTCCTACTATCCTTGGCTCCCAGGTCAACCGAGTCTTAGGTGAGTATTGTACCAGAAAATTTTCTGCAAAGTAAAGGCATCCAGCGAAATACTGACTACACCACCCGCCGAATACAGATCGGTGTAAAAATTTATAATTAGCACCATATAACCCAAAGGTCAATCTTATGTTTGCTCTTTGCTGATGAAGTTTATTGCCACAACGTCTTCTCTTTTTTGTACATGTGAATGTGTAAAGCTAAACTACACATCGTGTTTTTCAGTTGTTGAGATTTCACTGGCTTTACTGCAGTTAAATTCATTTAACTGATATTTGACACTTTAGTAAACGTAACCTTCATAAAGCAATGATAGTTTGATAAATTTCACTAAATGTGACCCTCATATATTAGTAATTGTCTGAAAAACTTCAATAAATAGAACCTTCATATAGCAGTGATAGTCTGAGAAACTTCAATAAAAATGACTTTCTTATAGCAGTGATAGTCTGATAAACTTCAATAAACGTAACCCCCATATAGCAGTGATAGTCTGATAAACTTCAATAAACGTAACCCCCATATAGCAGTGATAGTCTGATAAACCTCAATAAACATAACCCTCATATAGCAGTGATAGTCTGATAAACTTCAATAAACATAACTTTCTTATAGCAGTGATAGTCTGATCTTCAATAAAAACGACTTTCTTATAGCAGTGATAGTCTGATAAACTTCAATAAACATAACTTTCTTATAGCAGTGATATTCTAATAAACTTCAATAAACATAACCCCCATATAGCAGTGATAGTCTGAGAAACATAAATAAACATAACCTTTATATAGCAGTGATAGTCGGATAAACTTTAATAAACATAACTTTCATATAGCAGTGATAGTCTGAGAAACTTAAATAAACGTAAACTGTACGCGTTAGGAGTACAGTCTGTGAAACGGTGATAAAACGATAAAACTACCTGCATATTGCAGTTATACAGCCTGAGAAACGCCAGTAACCTTAATTTTGACATATAAAGGAAACATCATGAGGAGCGTCATCAAAATCATCTAAATATGTGCTGGTTAAGTCATAGAAACTTCAACAATGTCGTCTGCAAAGATCTTGGTTAAGTCTTAGAAACGAACACAACGTCATCTGAACCTGTGCTGGTTAAGTCTGAGAAACGTCCACAAAGTCATCTCTACATGTGCTGGTTAAGTCATAGAAACGTCCACAAAGTCATCTAAACATGTGCTGGTTAAGTCTGAGAAACGTCCACAAAGTCATCTCTACATGTGCTGGTTAAGTCATAGAAACGTCCACAAAGTCATCTAAACATGTGCTGGTTAAGTCTGAGAAACGTCCACAAAGTCATCTAAACATGTGCTGGTTAAGTCTGAGAAACGTCCACAAAGTCATCTCTACATGTGCTGGTTAAGTCTGAGAAACGTCCACAAAGTCATCTGCAAAGATCTTGGTTAAGTCTTAGAAACGAACACAACGTCATCTGAATATGTGCTGGTTAAGTGTGAGAAACGTCCACAAAGTTACCTACACATAACTTTGATAAGTCTGAGAAACGTCAACAAAATCTCTCGCATGTAGCAGTAATCCACTGTCAAAAACCTATCACTAAACATAAGCAGCAGTCCATTGTGCTCCACCCGTCCCTGGCAGCCGAACATTCTTTGACCTACAAAGATCTCTCCGAAGAACGTCCCAGCTGAAGTAGAGTTACTTAATCGAGCTATTTGTGACAGCGACATCACACAGTAACCATTGTAAACAGATGCACGTGTGACGGCCTGTGTTTGGGTTTCTTCTGTTTATGTTTTGTGACAACCGTGTGACATGAAGTGACTTTATTTTAGGGTGACTAGTTGGTAGTGTGTCACATCATCATCCATTTTCTTAGTGATTAGGGATTATCATCACCATCACACTCCGCACCGGTTCACTGGTGCACCAGTCTCCTCTTTAACATCTGCGCCGGTGTATATCATCTTCTTAGGTAAGATAAAGGAGTCCGTTGAAGAGAAAAGTTAAAACTTTCGGTGTGTCGCTTTCTTTTAACTCTTAAAACGGTCGCTGGAGTTCATCATCATCATCATCATCATCATCATCATCATCATCATCATCATCATCATCATCATCATCATCATCATCATCATCATCATCATCATCATCCTCCTCATCACCCTCCTCAACCTCATCATCATCATCACCATCCTCTTTTAACTCTTAAAACGGTCGCTGGAGTTCATCATCATCATCATCATCATCATCATCATCATCATCATCATCATCATCATCATCATCATCATCATCATCATCATCATCATCATCATCATCATCCTCATCACCCTCCTCAACCTCATCATCATCATCACCATCCTCCTCCTCCTCCTCATGGTCACCACCATCCTCATCATCATCCTCCTCCTCCTTTTCCTCCTCTTCCTCCGCCTCATTATCACCATCATCCTATTTCTCATCGTCATTCGCATCCTCATCCTCATCATTATCTTCATCCTCCCCCTCCCCCTCATCCTTCTCATCATCATACTCATCTTCATCATCAACATACTCATCCTCATCATCAACATACTCACCCTCATTATCAACATACTCATCCTCATCACCAACATACTCATCCTCATCATCATCCTCATCATGTAAAATATTATGTGCAGATTAAAATAGAAACTGGTTGCATGTCCTCTTACATGAATTAATTGGCTGTTCGTGATTTACTATGCAAGGTTAATTCATGGTTTATGTTCGTGATTTATTACGCAAGGTTAATTCATGGTTTATGTTTGTGATTCATGGTTTCTTACTGTTTTCTGAACGGCTGGCGTCATGTACCACCTTAATCAACGCAGAACGTTCTGATTCACAGTCGGGCACGGCTGATTTCGAATACACGACTCGGTCAGTCGAAGAATTGTGAAACAGCGTGCCATTATCCCCAAAGCCACAGACGCCAGTTTATATGTCCTTACTTGCTATGTTTATGGCATTTATTATGTTCTTTCGTTATTTAATTAGGTATTCAAATTGTCGTTTTTATAAGCTAATATTCTTATATTATACCCATTGTTGTTGTTGTTTTATTTTTCCTCATCTTTATTTTATTTGCTTACACGTGTCTGACAATATTCTTTATTCATACCGCTGTTCGCATTCTTTTTTTTTAAACATTCGCTAGCTTTGAACTCAAGCGTAGTACATACACGTGCTACTACTTCTAGTGCACCGGACTGATTTTTACGTGAGGATTAGCTTTCCCAATTACCAGTGTCCCTCGCCATCAGGCGAACCCACTCCGACTTCTGGGGTACTTGTAATTTTCGCCCAAGTCAAAGGCGAAAAATCAGCATGTTTGTACGAATGATCAGTGTAAGGGTTGAACTCACTACCCCTGCAAAACTATTCGGCTTTTATCCTCTTGTTCATTTTCTGGCACTCCACAATGCTACTTTGCCCGTTGCAGAACCATTTGTTTTCTGGCAACAATCTTCTTTAGCCCACTTGTCACTGATGGAAACCTACCTCCTCCGATAGCTTGTAGTATAGACTGCACATCATAAAGACGACGATCTCTTGGCAGTCAGAGCTGGTGTTATAATCATATGTACATCGTGCTCTCTAGCTGCAACCTCTGTTGTGATTTTGGAACAGAATCTGCCAGTGTGAATATATCTTGTCCCAAAGTGGTTGTCAGCATATGGAATATTGATGCCTGATCATCCTATTTATCATCGTCATCCATCCATCATGTGCCATGCCGATAAGCGTGGGCGGTCATGTTCTGCCATCTCACTCGATCACCAGAGTCGTGGATCAGCTCTGTGTTCCTCTCTCGACCATGCCACGTGGCCAAGCCATCCAGGTATTTAATTCTTGGTCTTCCCTTTGGTCTCCCCCCTTCGATCTTGCCAGTCGTCACCAAGTTCTCTAATTCATTTCTTCTCATAACATGCCCAAAAAATGTTGACTGTCTACGTCTAATGTCTCTAATCAGTTTACGATCTTCATTTGTTTCTTGTAGGACTTGTTCATTGGTTTTTCTGTCTGTCCATGGTATTCGTTGCATTTTCCTCAGAAATCACATTTCCACAGCCATCAGATGTTTTCCAACTTATCTGCCCATTGTCTATCATAAAGATATAATACAAGTACAGGTTCTATGTAGCACCTCAAACCTCTTTTTCTCGTTTCAATTGATATCTTTTTATTGGTCAGTATGTTTTTCATCTTGCAAAAGGCTACCTTTGCCATGACAATTCTTGTTCTAATCTCTTCAAGGCATCTCCCATCAGATGTTATGACTGTTCCGAGATAGCTGTACCAATTCACTTATTTAAGAATATGCCCATTTACTTGTATATTACATTGCGGGTATACTTCCTTCCTAGTGACGACCATAATCTGTGTCTTCTTACAATTCAATTCTAACCCTAGTTGTTCACTGTGTGCAACAACCGCATCTACTAAATTTTGCAGATCCTGTTCATTGTTTGCAATCATGACTGTATCATCAGCATATCTAATGTTATTGATGTATCGCCCCCCCCCCCCCCCATGTTGATTCCTTCCATATCTTTTATATTTCTGAAAATATTTTCACTGTACAGGGAAAAAAGATCTGGAGACATTACACATCCCTGACCCACACCTCTCTTAATAGGCTGATATTGACTTACTTCATTATCAATTCTTATGGCAGCTTGTTGTTTCCAATATATGTTTTTTTTAAATTTTTTTTTTTTTTTTACAAGTCTAACGTCTTTTCCATCAATTTGTAGATCTTCAAGCATCCTTATCATGTCGACATGTCTCACTTTATCGAAAGCCTGTACCTTTACTGTACCCTTGCCTTCTACAAACCCACATTGTTCCTCTCCTATTTCAGGTTGTATTTTCTTCCTAACTCTTTGCATGATAATTCTTAACAAAATCTTCGTGATGTGACTCATTATACTAATTGTTCGATGTTGATCACATTCTAAAGCTCCTAATTTCTTTGGGATTGCAATAACTACAGAATTACATAATTCATGAGGTATAATTCCAGTATCATATATGATATTCAGGAGTCTGGTAACTTTATCTATTCCTTATTCTTCTAAGCATTAATCATTTCTGTTGTGATGCTGTCTGAACCGGGTTTTTTTTTTTGCCAGATTTCATATGGTTAAGAACATTCTGAACCTCCATCTTCAAAATTTTCATTATTATTTTGAATATCATACTGTTCTTCTCTGTTATCATCACAAAGCACCGCTCTGGCTCACAGCAACTGCTGGTTTTCTTGTGACTGCTGCTCCCAAGGACGATGAACTGTAATTTTAGTGACGGACTGTTGTGTTTGCGTTCTGATGGCGGCCTTATACATGTATGCGTGTGCGTGATGTTGGTTTATCGGGACTGCTGTCTATTCCAATTTTCACATGGGACAGTGAGGAGCATTTTGTGTGATATTCACTGACACAGGGTTCGGCTTTCCATGTTTATATTGTTTAGAGTGCTGTCTATGAGTTGCGGTCAATTCATGTAGTTCTCATGATATTTTAATTGCCTCACGGGTTTATTGGCAACTAATTGATATTACGCCAGACACCAGCAAAATACAGGAAATAATAAAAAAAAAGTCGCTTTAAAGTCGACAGGGTCGACTTCATTGCACCGGCTTTTATCCCATATGGTAATGGAAATAATATGGAATCCATATCCCAAATGGAAATAATAATAATTATGTATAATCAATCAATCAATCAATCAGTCAGTCAAT
This sequence comes from Cepaea hortensis, assembly GCA_963921405.1. Classification (NCBI taxonomy): domain Eukaryota; kingdom Metazoa; phylum Mollusca; class Gastropoda; order Stylommatophora; family Helicidae; genus Cepaea; species Cepaea hortensis. The sequence continues at coordinate 81,872,951 of OY992894.1, read as the reverse complement.
CAATCAATCAATCAATCAATCAATCAATCAATCAATCAATCAATCAACCAATCAAACACGTTCCGTGTCCACAAGTAAATTTGACGGAGTTGGATTCTTCTGTCTCTCTGGAGCTACACATAAAGATTGCCCTTCGTCCACCTCTTGTTGTATTGTTCCCTCTTCTATCCTTGTATTTTATTAGAAGAACTTATAGAACAGAGCACCCAGACCATCAGATATATGTTGTATGTTACCAACTGGACCGAAGTCAGCAAACAGCCAATTTCTGAGTTGAGTTGAGTTGAGTCAAGAACCATCATCACAGCACTCAGGACATTCCCATAGTGCTTCGTCCTCATCTACAACAGCCAGCGAAGAGTCACAATATTAATGGTACCAGTAGAATTCTGATTATGTGTCCATCTGGCATTTCCTCTGAGATTTGAGTATCGGTCAGATGCTCTGGTCATTTCCTGCAGCAGCGTTCTCTCCACTTCGTGATGATCTATCTGTCCCTCTTCACTATACACACAATTCCAAAGGTTTCCGACCACATTTATGGAATCACGCACCAGTATCTCACTATGTGTTGCAGACCCAGCCAATCTGTCCGTCTGCTCGTTTCCCACCACACCAGCATGTCCTGGAGAAAATATGTAACCGATGGCTCTCTATTTTTGATCGTTGAATAGAAGCCTGCCACTCTGCCCGAAGCATGCCTGTCTTCACCTGTTTCATATAATTTCTGACTGTCACGCCAAGCGGGCGCCCAGTTCTTCTTAGGTGCAGAGCTGTTCTCGTATTCCAGTCCCCTGAACCGCGTTTACCACTTTCATCTTCATCGAACTGAGACCACGTCGCCATTTCTCATAATCTCCAGTACTTTAACTCATTCAATGTCATTGGATGATTAATCGTCTTAAGCGACTTCCCGAATCTGCCACGGACTTATATATCGCCGAAATGTTGTCATTATGTTATAATACAACATGTCTGCTACAATATTAAACATTTTAAAGTCGTAACTATGACACACCCCTACTTCCAATTTTCCTTCATTCGTTTGTATTTGGTCTAAACCTACATTTTGTTTGGCAAAGAATCTGTCGTGTTCTTAAACATCCGGTGTGCTGATGCCGAGGTTAGCGGTTCAACCCCTACACCCGACAGCTGGACTAAAATGTTAACCTGTCGTTCTTGACTTGGGGACATAATTTAAAAGTACCTCTGAAGTTAGAGTGGGTTCGCCTGATGGCGAGGGACACTGTTAATGAGAAAGCTAATCCACACGCAAAATTCAGTCCATCACTAGTATACAATAGTGTGTATGGACTACGCTTGAGTTCAAAGCTAGCGGGAAAAAAAAAAAAAAAAAAAAAAGAAAAAAAGAAAAAAAAAAAAAAACGTCGACCACACGATTTTATTTATGTGAAATGTTTTGCCAGATAGATACTATATGTGATTAGAAGCCAGGACAGTACAGACATTTCTAGGCTTTTGTGATTATGATTATGAAAAAGAGCGGGAACTTTATTCGAGGGGAATTTAATCTTCGTGCAAGTTCAGCGGACAGACAAACCGGGTAAGTTATATTTAGTTTAAGTGTTTAGTCATCATGTTCTAAGCAACGTAGCATATACTGATCAATCGCTTCTGATATGAGCAAACCATTTTCTGTTTTCTTTACATCTAGATAGTAGCTTTCCATTCTCAGTCCCAGAGAAATGTCCAAGTAATATGGTTTGATGGTAGAAATACATACACCAACGACCCACTTCACGTGTTATTGACATCAAACAATGTTATTCCGATAGTTCTGTCAGACTGTGAATAGAAAGCCATGTAATTACCACTACGGCATGGCCCATCTAATAAAAATTAATACTCTTGTGGATATCGCGGTTTAACAATGTTTATCACTTTTGGCTAACATTCTCTCCTCTTGTTATAATATTATCTCTTTGGAAGTGACCATATTAAGCTCTATTTCCCCTTAGTTTCCATGCTGTTGCTCTAGCGTTTCGAGATTTTTCCCGAATACACCGAAACACTTGTAATACCGCGCAATATTACTTCAAGCGTAAGTCGGACACCGTTCTCTACTATTCCCTTTTCGTTCGTTTGTATTAATGTTTATAAATTGTATTTTATACTTCATATTTCTTTTGCTAGTCAATGTTGTAAAGGTTTTGACAAAGGTTATTATTGTAACCTCTATGTCGGACACGTGTTATGTATTTATTATTACTTTTCATATGTGATTATTATTTATTTTTTAAATATACTATCAATTCATTTAACAGTGTGATAATTTTTACGTATTCTGTGATTTCATGTACCTGTCTAGTAAAGTTCTCGTAAAGTATTCGTAAGTGTGTGGTTGTTGTTTCTACTCAGTATCCTAACATACCTTTTTGATTCATTGTAAGTGTCCTATATCGCTGTTGAAAAGCTGTTTCGCCTCGCTATAAGATAGCGTTCGTCTAAATTTAAATGGCTAGCGGGCCGCACAGAGTGTGGGATGCAACAACTGAACCAGAGTAACAACACGCTTCGAGGTGACATAGTGATCTATACCCATGGGCCAGTGGTGAGAAACATGTTGCAAAGGCTAATTGACGTGTCTTGAAAAAGAACATTCTGGCATATGAGACCACGATCTGAAGCATGAGAATGGAGCTGGAAGCAGTAACAACGGCATTCCGTTGGTTAAAGAAGACCACTGCAACACACATTTTATTGATTACGGATTCAATGAGTATGTTTAGTAAGGTGGAGATATGAATGTTTCGTGTGGAATGGCTACCCTTGCTTCAGAGGTCACAGATTGTGAGAGTTGTATGGATTTTTTGCCCTGGTCGTACGGGAGTGCGGGGGAATGAACGGGCTGATGGACTGACAGGAAATTCACCTCTTGGTGGTAGATTACTTATGGACAAGGGAGAGGTGGTCGTGCGCTTGTGGACCAGGTGGAGAAGGCGAGGGTAACAGATTGAGAACCCATATGTGGAAAGCATGAGATTTCGGGGGATCGGCAGGGATGCTGGAAGAATCTCATACTAAAAGGGAAGGCAAGGAGAATTTTCAATCAGATTGCCATGGGTACGATTAGTAGTATGACTCTTCGCCGGCTGTTGAACGATGGGGCAAAGCGCGTATGGGAATATCCTGCGTGCAGTGATTTCGGTTCTTAGCTCAACGCAACTCAACTCAACTCAACTAGCGTTCATCTAACGAAGCACAGCTTTTGTAAGTAGCATTATCCAACCCGGAAACAGCGTTTGCGCAGAGGCTAGCGCTCTTGCCTGCTTATTCCGTGGTCATGTGTTCGAAACCCCTTCGAGGTTAGGATTTCTTTTTACAATGATCTTGGCTTCCAGAATGACGCACGGAAATCAATTCAGTGTAGGATATCTGAGTAATCTATACAGTGTAGGATACCTGAGGAATATATACAGTGTAGGATATCTGAGTAATCTATACAGTGTAGGATATCTGAGTAATCTATACAGTGTAGGATATCTGAGTAATCTATACAGTGTAGGATATCTGAGTAATCTATACAGTGTAGGATATCTGAGTAATCTATACAGTGTAGGATACCTGAGTAATCTATACAGTGTAGGATATACCAGAAATCAATACAGTGTAGGATATCTGAGAAATCAATACAGTGTAGGATATCTGAGTAATCTATACAGTGAAGGATATCTGAGTAATCTATGCAGTGTAGGATATCTGAGTAATCTATACAGTGTAGGATATACCAGAAATCAATACAGTGTAGGATATCTGAGAAATCAATACAGTGTAGGATATCTGAGTAATCTATACAGTGTAGGATATACCAGAAATCAATACAGTGTAGGATATCTGAGAAATCAATACAGTGTAGGATATCTGAGTAATCTATACAGTGTAGGATATACCAGAAATCAATACAGTGTAGGATAACTGAGAAATCTATACAGTGTAGGATATCTGAGAAATCAATACAGTGTAGGATATCTGAGAAATCAATACAGTGTAGGATATCTGAGAAATCAATACAGTGTAGGATATCTGAGAAATCCATACAGTGCTGGATATCTGAGAAATCAATACAGTGCTGGATATCTGAGAAATCAATACAGTGCTGGATATCTGAGAAATCAATACAGTGCTGGATATCTGAGAAATCAATACAATGCTGGATATCTGAGACATCAATACAGTGCTGGATATCTGAGAAATCAATACAATGTAGGATATCTGAGAAATCAATACAGTGCTGGATATCTGAGAAATCAATACAGTGTAGGATATCTGAGAAATCAATACAGTGCTAGATATCTGATAAATCAATACAATGTAGGATATCTGAGAAATCAATACAGTGCTGGATATCTGAGAAATCAATACAGTGTAGGATACACCAGAAATCAATACAGCGTAGGATATCTGAGAAATCAATAGTGTAGGATAACTGAGAAATCAATAGTGTAGGATATCTGAGAAATCAATAGTGTAGGATATCTGAGAAATCAATACAATGTAGGATATCTGAGAAATCAATAAAGTGTAGGATATCTGGGAAATCAATACAGTGTAGGATATACCAGAAATCAATACAGTGTAGGATATCTGAGAAATCAATACAGTGTAGGATATCTGTGAAATCAATACAGTGTAGGATATCTGAGAAATCAATACAATGTAGGATATCTGAGAAATAAATACAATATAGGATATCTGAGAAACCAATACAGTGTAGGATATACCAGAAATCAATACAGTGTAGGATATCAGAGAAATCTGAGAAATCAATACAATGTAGGATATACCAGAAATCAATGCAGTGTAGGATATCTGAGAAATCAATACAGTGTAGGATATACCAGAAATCAATACAGTGTAAGATATCAGAGAAATCAATACAATGTAGGATATACCAGAAATCTATACAATGTAGGATATACCAGAAATCTATACAATGTAGGATATACCAGAAATCTATACAATATAGGATATACCAGAAATCTATACAATGTAGGATATACCAGAAATCTATACAATGTAGGATATACCAGAAATCTATACAGTGCAGGATATACCAGAAATCTATACAGAGTAGGATATACCAGAAATCTATACAGTGTAGGATATCTTAGACATCAACAAAATGTAGGATATCTCAGAAATCAATACAATGTAGGATATCTCAGAAATCAATACATTGTATTATATCTCAGAAATCAATACAATATAGGATATCTCAGAAATCAATACAATGTAGGATATCTAAGAAATCTATACAATGTAGGATATCTCAGAAATCAATACAAAGCAGGATATTTAAAAAAATCAATACAATGTAGGATATCTTACAATTCAACAAAGTGTAGGATATCTTAGATATCAATACAGTGTAGGATATCTCAAAAATCAATACAACGTAGGATATCTCAGAAATCAATACAATGCAGGATATCTCAGAAATCAATACAATGCAGGATATCTAAAAAATCAATACAATGTTGGATATCTTAGAAATCAACAAATTGTAGGATATCTCAAAAATCAATACAATGCATGATATCTCAAAAATCAATACTATGTAGGATATCTCAGAAATCAATACAATGCAGGATATCTAAGAAATCAATACAATGTTTGATGTCTCAGAAATCAACAAAATGTAGGATATCTCAGAAATCAACACAGTGCAGGATATCTCAAAAATCAACACAATGTAGGATATCTTAGAAATCAACAAAATGTAGGATATCTCTGAAATCAATACAGTGCAGGATATCTCAAAAATCAATACAATGTAGGATATCTTAGAAATCAACAAAATGTAGCATATCTCTGAAATCAATACAGTGCAGGATATCTCAAAAATCAATACAATGTAGGATATCTTAGAAATCAACAAAATATAGGATATCTCAAAAATCAATACAATGCAGGATATCTTAGAAATCAACAAAATGTAGGATATCTCTGAAATCAATACAGTGCAGGATATCTCAAAAATCAATACAATGTAGGATATCTTTGAAATCAACAAAATGTAGGATATCTAAAAAAATCAATACAATGTTTGATATCTCAGAAATCGATACATTGTAGGATATCTCAGAAATCAATACAATGTTTAATATCTCAGTAATCAATACAATGTTTGATATCTCAGAAATCAATACAATGTTTGATACCTCAAAAATCAATACAATGTAGGATATCTTAGAAATCAACAAAATTTAGGATATCTCAGAAATCAATACAGTGCAGGATATCTAAAGTATCAATACAATGTAGGATATGTTAGGAATTAACATAATGTAGGACATCTCAAAAATCAATACAATGTAGGATATCTTAGAAATTAACAAAATGTGAGACATCTCAAAAATCAATACAATGTAGGATATCTTAGAAATCAACAAAATGTAGGATATCTCAAAAATCAATACAATGTAGGATATCTTAGAAATCAACAAAATGTAGGATATATCAGAAATCAATACAATGTAGGATATCTCATAAATCAATACAATGCAAGATATCTCAGAAATCAAGAATCTGAGGAACAATTTATGGTCACAATCTCTATTAAACCACAAGTCCTGGAACAGTGTGTAGAGCAGTGTGAGCACTGTTGGCAAATTAAGTGCTATGGGATGATTAATCTTCTCAAGCGACTTCCCGTATGTGCCATGGGCTTATATAGAGTAGTTTTCCATACACAACCGCCATTAATGTGATATATGATATAACATGTTTGCTAATACATCAACATTATCGCCATCAATTTTTAGGGTCCAAACCTACTCTTTGTTTAGCACTGAATCCGTTAAAAGTATTTGTAGCGAATCGTGTATAGAAGTACATTATTTAAACAAAAATAATAAAGGAACACAAATATTAGGGGCGTTCATTTGAAACCCGTTCCAATGGTTTTATTACAAAAGTATGAAAAAAAAACATTAACAGGTGTGGTAGAATTAAACAAAGCATTCATTTTGAATGAATTATGCACCATGGGTTGGTCAGAAGAAGTTGCCGTAGGCATTCAGGCAAGTATCCCATTGCTTAGGTAGGCGGCGAATGCCGTCCGCAAAAAAAAAAGGATTGTGGTTGCTCACTGACCCAAGTGGTTACCGCGTTTATTACGTCTGCATCTGTGTGAAATCATTGCCCTTTGAGAGCTTTATTTTTTTTAGAGGTCCGAACAAATGAAAATCACATGGTGACAAATCAGGACTATAGGCTGGGTGTTGCAGAATTTCCCACTTCTTCCTTGCTAATGCTTCCAGCACAATCTTTGCGACATGCGGACACGCATTATCGTGCAACAAAATGACACCGCGAGAAAGCATGCGGGATCGTTTATTCTTGATAGCTTTTTGCAGCTTGTCTAGTGTTTGCAAGTAGTGGGTAGAGTTGATGTTGACATAGGTTCTTTAAAATTCGGCCAACTAAAGCCCTTCATGGTCAAAATATGCGCACAGCATAACCTTACCAGCAGAAACTTGTAACTTGAATTTTTTGGCTTTTGGTGATCCAGTATGCAACCATTGCATGCTCTCTCTTTTGCTGCTCGGCTCAAAGTGGTGAAACAATGATTCATTACCTTCCACTATGCGGAAGAGAAATGCATCACCCTCCACTCTGTAACGCAGCAAGTGGTTCAAACACCATCCCATGCGTTCCTCTTTTTTGGTGGTCGGTCAACATCCGTGGTACCCACTGTGAACACACCTTCCGATATTGCAGTTTTTTACGAACGACCTTTTGAATTGTCCCAACTGACACATCATTTCTTTCGCTAGCGAACGTATGCTTCGACAACGGTTCATCTGTACTGCTGCATTAATTTTGGTGATGTTTTTTTTCTGTTGCAACAATATGCGCTTGACCCGGCCGTCGAAGATCTCTCTTGAACTGACGTCCTTTCCGAAACATTCGTGCCAGTCTGTCACTGTTGTCTTCGAAACACATTTGTTATCGTACGCTGCCTGCATTCTTCGATGAATGTCCACTGGTCGACATCCTTCAAATGAAAGAAACTGAATCACCGCTCTTTGAGCTTCTTTCGACGGATTTTGGATCAACACGGCCATTTTCTCAACGGTCAGAAACAGAATCTATGCATCATGGGAAGATAAGCACTTGCTCTTTTATTCATTGGTCAGTAATTATCACATGACTATGACATGATCATGTTCAACGTACGCAATTACGCGCGGTGCGGCACGAACGGATTTCAAATGAACGCCCCTTATATGAAGTATGAATTACACTCGAAACCATTAAAAATGAAGAAAGGAGAAAGAAACAAAGCAGATAAAACAATAGTAAAACTAAGAGGTCAGCATGCCCGAATGAATAAGATTGCTTATTCTTAAAAATCCGGTGTGCTTATTCGGAGGTAGCGGGTTCAATCCCTACACCGGTCATTTGGACAAAAATGTTGAGTTCTCATCCTTGACTTGAGGATGTTAATTACAAGTACATCTGTAGTCTCAGTGGGTTCACCTAATGGCGAGGGACACTGGTAATAGGGAAAGCGAATTCACATGCAAAAATCACTCCAGTGCACTAGAAATAGTAGCACATGAATGAACTACGCTTGATTTCAAGGCAAAAATAATAATAAACCAGTTTTCTTGTAGCATTATCCAACCTATGATGAATACTTGCTATACAATGAGTTTATCTAAACAATCCAGTTTTCTTGTTCCATTATCCAACCTATAATGAGTACTTGCTATACAATGAGTTTATCTAAACAATCCAGTTTTCTTGTGCCATTATCCAACCTGTAATGAGTACTTGCTATACAATGAGTTTATCTAAACAATCCAGTTTTCTTGTTCCATTATCCAACCTATAATGAGTACTTGCTATACAATGAGTTTATCTAAACAATCCAGTTTTCTTGTTCCATTATCCAACTTGTAATGAGTACTTGCTATACAATGAGTTTATCTAAACAATCCAGTTTTCTTGTTCCATTATCCAACCTATAATGAGTACTTGCTATACAATGAGTTTATCTAAACAATCCAGTTTTCTTGTGCCATTATCCAACCTATAATGAGTACTTGCTATACAATGAGTTTATCTAAACAATCCAGTTTTCTTGTTCCATTATCCAACCTATAATGAGTACTTGCTATACAATGAGTTTATCTAAACAATCCAGTTTTCTTGTTCCATTATCCAACCTATAATGAGTACTTGCTATACAATGAGTTTATCTAAACAATCCAGTTTTCTTGTTCCATTATCCAACCTATGCTGACTACTTGCTATTTAATGAATTTATCTAAATAATTCAGTTTTCTTGCACCATAATTAAACCTATGTTGAGTACTTGCACCAGTCTCTCTGGCTGAGGGGTTACACCACTTTCTCCGTAATCCCGTTTATCCACGCAGGGTCTCGCAGCGAGGCGAGAACTGGAAGCGGTTCGACCCGCGCTCGTGACTTGCGGGATAATGAGCCGGCCGCTCAGAAATCAATGGCAAACTACTGAGCGTAATCTTGCCAAGAAATCAACATACAACTGAAAGATGCTGATGTTGACAGCGATGTCCTGTAAAGGTTATGCAAAACATTTTGAGTACTTGCTATTCAATGTGTTTATCTAAAGAACCCAGTTTTCGTGTACTATTACCCAACCTAAGCTGACTACTCGCTATACAAAGAGTTTATCTACAGAAGCAAAGTTCACCAACGTCGACTGGTTTCTAATGTTTAGGTGACACAAAGACTCCAGTGACACAGCAGATTTGATGAGCTGATAGCGGCTTGATGACCTCTTGCTTACAAACATATGTCACGTGTGGACACAGTGTGACCTCTTGGGGCGGGAATAACCCCAGCTTGTGACCCCTGACCTGAACCTGACAATGTCATGGGCGCGGTTGGATAATGATTCGATGCCTTCTCTCGTCGTTCGCTACGGGAAGAAAAGACTGGTCACCTAATGACCCGTGCACCCAGGCCGACACAAAATGAGATGGTTCGGCATGTCACAGACTGACAACAAGTTTCCGCTACATTGTCACATTTTTTACTACGATTAATCAAAAGTGACTGAGGTGTGCACAGGTGTTTAAATGAGTGGGAATAAAGACACAAAATATCACTAAGAAGAGTGAAGGATAAAACCACAGAGAGAGAGAGGGAGTGAGAGAGAGACAGGGAGATAGAGGGAGAGAGAGAGGGAGAGAGAGGAGAGGGAGAGAGAGATAGAGAGAGAGGGAGAGAGATGGAGAGCGAGAGGGAGAGAGAGAGAGAGAGAGAGAGAGAGAGGGAGAGAGAGAGAGAGAGAGACATTTGAACGTTTCGACCGAAGTCTTTATCAGAGGAACTACAAAACAAAACAAAAACAAAGTCAGCTGCATTTCCTCTACAGGACGACGCAGTCAACCCCAGTATCAGTTTGGCTGTTTGAGATTTCTTGGCAATTTTACGTTCAGTAGTTCGTCATTGTTTTCTGAACGACCGGCACTCATAACTGTATGAAACCTACACAAGACGTACTGCTGCCAAATTGCACGCAGCTATGTTTCGAACGCGGTATGCGGGATTGTGAATCGCGTCCGAAACTCCTTCGCCAGATCCTCGGCGAACTACAAAAACGAAACACTAAAAACTTTCAACGAAAGAACAACAAACATGTATACTTCATTGTAAAATATCCAATCCAGTAGACCGTTTCTTGGTCATATTTTGTGTCTTTGTATATCTTTAACAGGACGTTTGCAGTCAACACCAGCATTATTTGCTGTTGTTGATATCTTGGCAAGTTTTACGTTCAGAAGTTTGCCATTGCTTTCTGAACGACCGACACCCATACAATTTCGTAAAAAATCAGCGCAACGCGATCTGCGGCCAAATAGCGCGCAGCTGTGTTGCGAACGTGGGTATGCGGGATCACGAACAGCGTCCGTAAAACCTTCGACACGGAGCCCGGCAATGTAAATGTGCATGTAAAAGGAAACTTTGCATGCTTACTTTTGCACCACCCGCCAGCAGATTTCCTAGATATTTACATTACTTTGCTAATGAAATTTCTCCCCGTTTAAAAACATACCTGTTGCTATATTTGATCTATCGATATTTTTGCTGTACTGAGATATAAGTTTGATTTTTCACCTTGTTTTTATCAAAGAATATGTGGTGAAATGGCTACGAACGCAATTCGTAATCCCGCATACCGCATTTGAAACACAGCTGCTGGCGATTTGGAAGCAACCCGCCTTGTGTAGATTTTAACACAATGATATGAGTGCCGGTCGATCAGAAAGCAATGACAAAGTACTGAACTTAAACTTGCCCACGAATCACACACAGCCAAATAATTATGAATTTGACTGCGACGTCCAGTAAAGGACATGCAAATAACTTTAAAAACAATCAGAAACTGTGAAATACTTGGCCCAAATATTGGCTACCCGGTCTCGAAGAGTTAATCGACGCCTGTAAGTCTATCTGTCAGTCTAACCCGGGTACTTAATATCAACATAATCACGTTCCTGGTACGTGATCGGGTGGTTAGTGACGGCCCGGGTAATCAGATAGCAGGTCTTTGGTACCCGTTTTAGTTGCTGCTAGAAGTCTGTGTCCCCGCCGGACCTGATGTGCTAAAACTTCCGGTGCGGTGACGGCGGAGTACGGGGTTCATTCCCTACACCGGTCAGTTTGACTTAAGCGTGGCCGAATGGATAAGAATGCGTGTTCTTAAACATCCGGTGTGCTGATGCCGGGCTGAGTGGTACAACCCTTACACCGGACAGTTGGATTAAAATGTTTACTTTCCGTCTTTGACTGTTTGTTTTTTGCATATCCTATTTACACGACATCGCTGTCAACACCAGCATTTTACTGCTGTTGTTGATGTCTTGACAGGTTTACGTTCAGTGTCCTTGACGTAGGGACGTAAATTACAAGTACCTATAAAATCGGAGTGGGTTCACCTGATGGTGAGGGACACTAGTAATAAGGAAAGCTAATCCACACACACAAATCAGTCCAGTTAGTTAGTTAGTTAGTTAGTTAGTTAGTTAGTTAGTTAGTCGACAGATCATCCTCATTGCACATCGAACCATTCAGTCCATAAGTGCTCGGATCCCCTCCTCAGTAAACCCCGCAGCGTGTAGAGGCTAACGACACCAGTTCTGTGTTGGTTTATCAATCTTCTTTGGCTTCCTGCGCAGTGTTCTTGTTTGGCCACCCCTCTTTTAATTTGCTGCTCTCGCAGTCTGGCCATTGTTGTAGATTCACAGTCATCACTTGGTTCTCGCAAAAGTCTCACTTCTCGTAGAGCATTCAGAATGTCAGCCTGGTCCATGGCGCGTCCGCCCTTCACATTAGCCATACCTGAGAGCTTGTCAGCCCGCTCATTTCCTTGTACTCCAGCATGCCCTGGCACGAAGATGAAACTAATCTTTGCCAGCCGAGACCGCTCCAGAGACAGCAACTACTCTCTTCGGATCCACCCCGTCTCTATCCCCTTGAGCATGCTCATTGAGTCGCTAAGGACACACCCTAGTGAACGTCTGTGTCTCGAGCCATGTTATTGCTTTACTTACTGCCATGACTTCCATAGTCAAGCTGCTTGTGGTCTCAACAAAAGCACCAGAGTCCTCCTTCACAATTCTCTCTCCGGTCCGCGCCGTAAAGGCCCATGAGCTTCTCACATGTCGGACGACCGACCCATCTATGTAAATGACAGCATCACCGTCTAACGAATTCTCGAAAATCAACACTTGTACTTCTGCCTCCACAGCAGCCGGATTTTCTTGTCTGCATTTTCTGTCTAGTTGGATGCAAACTGAAAAGGACGGCGAAGGGCGTAAAAAGAGGAAGGTCTTGGATGGGTCAAGCGGAAGACATTCTTCAACAGGTGTGTTCACTGGAGGACTTAGAACCTGGCGAAGTGTGGGTACAAGTGCCAACAGATTTCTGTGCAAATCAGTCCAGTGCAAAAGAAGTAGTAGCACATTTATGAACTACGTTTGAGTTCAAAACAAACAAACAAACAAACAAACAAACAAACAAACAAACAAAGAATCAAGCCTTCCTCTACCATACCAATGTTTCTGTTATTACGACGTACCCCAGAGCAGCTTTTCTTCTAACTTTTCCAATGAAGATTTTTGTCCCATCGTTCTGGTTTATCTTTATGTATCTTTCTGTTTATGCAGCTTCATAATTATATTTTGCCTGAATTCTTTTCAGGATCGGCTCGATAGTTCTCAGTTCTGCTTTCAAAACCATGTTGAATTTTCTTACCGATTGCCTCTCGTGTGTTTATCACATTGCGTATTATTGTTAGTTTTGTTTTTGTGATTTAACCGCGCTCTGGGGAATGGGATACGAACGCATACCGCGTTCGAAACACAGCTGCGTGCTGTTTGGAAGCATACCGCCATGCGCTGATTTTCATACAGTGGTATGAGTTCCGATCGTTCAGAAACAATGGCAAACTACTGAACGTAAACTTGTCAAGAAATCACAAACAGCCAAAAAAAAATTATGGGGTTGACTGTGATATGAGTAACCAGTTATCTTCATGAGTTGATTTCTTTCAAGACGTCTTCATTGCTCTTTTGATCTCACCGTGGTAGTCACAATATCCTCATATATATAATCATATCTACGCTTCTTCTCCTTCTGTCGTTCATCACCAAGCAGGGTATAGGTCCTCAATCTATTCACGCCAAATCCTCTGTTGACTTACTGGCTGCTTGTATTTTGCAGTTTCAGTTTTCTACGGAATGAGGTTGTCAGACTCACACCAACCCTCCTTACTCGCCTGTTGTGGCATGCACGGTAAGTTACAGTGTTACCACTTCTTGCTTCCGTTATCGACCCTGGTAACAACACATGGGCGACATCTGTATAGCTTCCAATTAAGTTATCATTGATCTTCCGATTGTCCATGATTCATTTCCATACAACAGAATTAGTTCTAACTAAATATGAAGAGGAGGAGAGTCTGGCTTAGTGGCTAGAACGCTTAACTCCCATTCAGGAGACCCAGATTCGAATCCTCGGTAGTGTGATGGAATTTTTTTTTTCTTATTGGGGCAAAAAATAAAACCCTAACCTGCACAGTTCGCGATGACTGCACTAGCTAGACGGTCTTAATTCCTCAGGCTCAAGACCTCTCCTGTTCTACTCCGCAAGGTACTAAAGGCAGTAATGACTGTTTATTTAACGTCTTAAAAACTTCCGTTTTCACCTCAATTGGCAACGCCATGCTGCATAAATTATTCCTCATCTGGCACAACGCCGGAGTGTCACAAGATCGTAATTGTGACATAATCACGTCTCCTGTACGTGATCGTAACGCTGGTCGCAAATGGGGAGGAAAGGGGAAGCTATCAGATAACTGCAGTCTGATAACTAGGCTATGTGATATCTCTGTGTCTGCAAGCACACTCCAGCGCTTCCCAAACTAGTGGCTAATTTTAACCCTCGGGGCTGGCCGAGTGAGGAGCGGCTGGCCGAGTGACTAGAATGCCGGATTTTCCTTCGGGAGACCCAGGTTCGAATCCTCGTAAGGTGTGGAGTTTTTTCTGTCGGGGGGCAAAATTAAAACCCTAACCTGCACAGTTCGCGGCGACTGCAGTAGCCAGACGGCCTTAATTCCTCAGGCTCAAGACCCCCTCCCCCCACCCCACCCCCTTGCCATACACCGCAAGGTACTATATTGGCAGTAAATGACAGACAATAACAGTTAACATTCTGATGCCGAAGTAGCGGTTTCAACTCTTACACCGGTCAGTTGGACTAGAATGTTGACTTCTCGTCCTTGACTTGTGGACATAAATTACAAGCACATCAGAAGTAGGAAATAGCAGCACATGTATAGATTACGCTTAACTTCAAAGCGAGCTAACGCAAAAAAGCATTGTTATCAAACTGTCGAACTTTATTTGTATGGAGTGTTTGTGTGTGTGTGTGCTGTACACATCAATGCGAGACCGACGGACACTAGTAAGGAGTATTCTTTTGTTTACATTACTTCGAGAATATGGAACATTACTTCTAGTGTGTCCTTGTGTACACGTCGTTAAGAGACTGTGAAACATTATTTTTATGAGTGTCCTTTTTTACACATCATTACGAGACTGTGAAACATTACTTCTGTAATCGTCCATCTCTTGTGTTTATTAGGAAAGTGTTGCTTCTACCACAGATGGATTACTGCAAGACAATGGATGGCACTAAGCAAAACTGAACCAAAGGCATGGAGCCCAGTCTCCGCTGAATCAACAACAACAACAACAACAACAACAACAACAACAACAACAACAACAACAGCAGCAGCAGTAACAGCAGCAGTAACAGTAACAATAACAGAAACAGCAGCAACAACAACAACAACAACAACATAAACAACAAAAACAAGAATCAACAATCACAGCATTTGAATAATCACATTTGCACGTGTTTATCTCTCTAGATACTAAAACCATGTTTGTGTTGTCAAATGTACTTTGCTTGTTAATGGCCTTCTCTCTTCCCCCCCCCCCCCCAACTTCCGCCTTCCGCCCCGCATTCAGACACCTTGAGAATCACCGAGATAAATGTTTACCCATGGGAGACGCTCTGAACGCTATTCCTCCAGTCCCCTCTTCGCACCAACAGTCCTATCTTGCTCTTTGTTTGTTTATAGACGTGTTCAACACAACCCTCTCTGACGGACCCAGTGTCTTGCCGACGCTCATCAAACATTATCTCCATTCATGACTTCACTTCTTATACATTAGTCTATGTATTGTAGCTTTCCATATTCAGCGCAGATTGTTCTTATCTCACGAGTGTCTAGTTTCTGAACTTTTTTGAATGACTTTGTAATTTCGTCTTTAGAAAGTTTTTATATTTTGTATTTCTATATGTTACTCTTAAATCATATGGTAATCGTGATAGTTTTCTCACTATTTGTCATTTGTCAAGATTGTTGGTTTTCTTGCCTCGGTGGAGTGCCGGGTAAACTAACAAGGAGTGTCTTGAAGAGGCTAATGAAAGTACTAGGGGCTTCAAACGAAAACCGATTTTATTTTTGTTTGGTGATTATATTCTGGAAAAGTATAGAACAAATGTATAATGTTTCGATATAATAACCCCTGCGTTCAATGCAAGACCTCCAGCGCCGATAAAGTGCTTGAATTCCTGTAGAAATATATTCTCTTGGTCGCCATTTGAAACTTCCTGCTTCACTCATACAATTGCTGGACTGAAAGGCATGCATTAACATACTGAACCTTCATTCACTGATGAATTTCTACAACAACAACAACAACAACACCAACAACAACAACAACAACAACAACTACTACTACTACTACTACTGCTACTACTACTACTACTACTACTACTACTACTACTACTACTACTACTACTACTACTACTACTACTACTACTACTACTACTACTACTACTACTACTACTACTACTACTACTACTACTACTACTACTACTACTACTACTACTACTATTACTTTCACTACTATTACTACTACTACTACTGCTGCTCCTGCTCCTACTACTACTACTACTACTACTACTACTACTACTACTACTACTACTACTACTACTACTACTACTACTACTACTACTACTACTACTACTACTACTACTACTACTACTACTACTACTACTGCAGCTGCTTCGGCGGCTGCTATTATTATTATTACTACTAATACCACTACTACTACTACTAATAATAATAATAATAAATATTATTATCATGCTAAATCAATCGTTAAATGATTCTATTTCATCGACTAGCGTTACCAATTCGAAACGAACCCTCAGATTCACCTCGACTTAAGGAATATTCAAACAAGGCCCGCGAATTGTGGTCACGGACAACCTTTCTTAAAAGACAATAATTTCTTACTGGGTCAGTCGCGTACAAGAACGTGACAATTGGCACCGCCGTGACTCGGCACTAAAGATTAAGGTCATCGTGGAAAGTATGTCACATCTTAGAGTGTAGGACCTGAACACATAACTTTGTTTTGTGCATCATCGTACACTTAATATTATTGCAGTCAATCCCAGCATTTGTTAGCTGTTTGTGATTTCTTGCCAAGTTTACGTTCAGTAGATTGCCTTTGCTTTCTGAACTTTCTCATTGCTTTCATTGCATAAAAACCAACGCAAAGCGGTCTGCTTCTAAATCGCCCGCAGTTGTGTTTCGAACGCGGTGTGCGGCATTACGAATTGCGTTCGTAACCCCTTGCCACAGAGCCGAGGGGGGGGGGGGGGGTAATATCGGCGTTAGATTTCAGTAGAAAGAAGAACAAGTGAAATAATTCAGCCACATAACTAGGCTACCAACTGACAGTATACCACCACAAGCAATGATGTACGGACCAAATGGAACCAGAATAAGAGGCCGACCACGTAAACGATAGACAGAGGAAATAACAGTCCATAGGAATCTCGATATACGAAGCCCATAAGCGGGCACTCTCCTGCCGTTTATGCTTCACCCCGACACCACAAGGTACAAGGGAAACAAGATGAGATGATGATGATGATCGAAAGGATCCTATAAGAAATCCAGATTTAAATATTTTTTTCTCAAGATAAAAGTTATCTTATCTTCCAACAGTGACCTACTATCACGAGACGAGCGTGATGACTCCCAGGATTCTTCCTTTTCCGTCGTGACGCAGCAGAAATTAATCTAATTGAGTTCACTTGCATCACCTTCGACCCTGATCGGTATCCGTGTGAGGCCATGATCTCGTGTATTCTTAGATAATCTATTTATTTAATTATCACTATCGTTCTGTGCCTGAGCCTTT
Source organism: Cepaea hortensis (assembly GCA_963921405.1). NCBI lineage: Eukaryota > Metazoa > Mollusca > Gastropoda > Stylommatophora > Helicidae > Cepaea > Cepaea hortensis. The sequence goes on along the minus strand of OY992894.1, from coordinate 81,855,141 downwards.
GCAGAACGTCGCTCTCATTGCACTGTGCTGAAAATATTCTCGATCCTTCGTCACCTTTCCTGCCTTGTGTATTTTCATGCCTAAGTGTCTGCAATGCCCTGTGTCCTGTGCTGGAAGAGATTAGTTTCATTTTCGTGCCAAGGCATACGGGTGTACAATGAAATGAGCAGACTGACAGACTTGCGGGTAAGGCTACGGTGGAGGGCGGACGAGCCATGGACAAAGCTGACATTCTGAATGCTCTACGAGAAGCGAGGCTTTTGCGGATACTAAGTGATGACTGGGAATCTACAACCATCGTAGAACTGCGAGGACAGCAAGTTAAAAGAGGTGTGGCCAAACAAGAACACAATACAGGAAGCCAAAAAAGATTAATAAACCAACACAGAACTGGTATCGTGAGCCGGAATTTACAGAGGAGGGGATCCGAGCACTAATTGACTGAATGGTTCGATGTGCAATGAGTTTGATCTGTTGGCTAACTAACTAACAATGTCCCATGTCCATCTTCGTGCTCACAGACCATTGTCTCATCTACCTGGGGCCGTGAATTTCCATCTCTGTTCTTTCCAAGTCGCTGTGATATTTAGTATGGCCAAAGTAATCCAGATTCCGAGATAGGTCAGTCGCAGGTTTCATCATCATCATCATCGTCGTCATCATCATCATCATCATCATCATCATCATCATCATCATCATCATCATCATCATCATCATCATCATCATCATCATCATCATCATCATCATCACCACCACCACCACCACCACCACCACCACCACCACCACCACCACCATCATCACCACCACCACCACCACCACCACCACCACCACCACCACCATCATTATCATCACCACCACCACCACCACCACCACCATCATCATCATCATTATCATCACCACCACCATCACCACCACCACCACCACCACCA
>OY992894.1:81824212-81849212 GCA_963921405.1 Cepaea hortensis | reverse complement strand
TCATCATCATCACCATCACCATCATCATCACCATCACCATCACCATCATCATCATCATCATCATCATCATCATCATCATCATCATCATCATCATCATCATCATCATCATCATCATCATCATCACCAAGTGCCATGCCAGTTGGCGTAGGCGTTCATATCTCTCCACAGATCTCAGTCTTTGGTGTTCTGGATCAACTCTACTGCTGATATTCCTCCATACCACTGTCTCAATCCATCCAGCATCATTTCTCTTGGTCGACCTCCGCCTTTCTTTCCCTCGATCTTTCCAGTCGTCACGATGTTATCCAATGTCTCTCATCTCATCATATGACCAAAGAAAGATGTTTGTCTTTTTCTTATTGATGTATATAATGTTCTAGTTTCATTAGCCTCTTTCACGCAATCGTTGTTAGTTACTCTGGCAGTCTTAGAAATTCGCAACATTCGTTTTAGGAACCATATCTCTGTTGCTTCCAAGTACTTCCTAATTTGTTCATTTACATTCCGAGATTCACTGCCACTATATAACAATTCAGCACTCTCTTTCTTACATTCAATGATAGTGACTTATTGCATAAGAAACTTTTTATTTTTTGAAATGCAGCCTTTACTTGCCCTATTCTGCTCTTTATCTCTGATGTGCACCTTGCGTCTGATGTTATAAATGCCCCTAGGTATTTAAATAGGTTTCCACCTGTATGTTACCACGAACCTAAGAGAAAGCAAAGAATAGTAACATTGTATGTTAGCACTGCTCGCAATGCAAGCAAAGAATAGTGAAACTGCAACATATCATGCATGTCTTAAACGGCGGCTAAGGAAGAGCTGTGCTAATGGCAAGCTACAACATCCAGTAGAAAAAAATTCAGTCCCAGTATCCAACCAAAACTGAACAAGTCGAGTAAAGATAAAGGAATTACTCAGCCAACCTAGAGAAAAGAGCTCTTCTAGAAGAGAAATAACACGTGCAGAGAAAGCCACAAGGAGCCCTTGGCGCTGATAAAATTTCTTTCATTAGAAAAATCTCCGGGACCGGCACATGGAATATTAAAGCTATGAATGAATTAGGTAAGACAGCACAGGTGGCGGCAGAAATGAAATATTAGAATATTAGTATTTTGGGATTGTGTGAAAAACACTCGGAAAAAAGAATTACAGAAAGAGAGGAATAATACTTGGAGGACGTGGGGAATAAAGGACGAAGAAGAAGAAGAAGAAGAAGAAGAAGAAGAAGAAGAAGAAGAAGAAGAAGAAGAAGAAGAAGAAGAAGCAGAATCAGAAGCAGTAGTAGCAGCAGCAGCAGCAGCAGAAGAAGAAGAAGAAGAAGAAGAAGAAGAAGAAGAAGAAGAAGAAGAAGAAGAAGAAGAAGAAGAAGAAGAAGAAGAAGAAGAAGAAGAAGAAGAAGAAGAAGAAGAAGAAGAAGAAGAAGAATAAGAATAAGAAGAAGAATAAGAAAAGAATGTAGACAAAAGAGATGCCGAAGACGAAAGAAGGCGCCCAAAAGAATAGCTAAAATTGCATGACAAAGTCACTATTCCCGAGATTCAGTGCCAAAAGATAGTATATCGTGAAATGTGACCTCACATTTATAGAGAAGGAAGATATATCGCCATACTAGCCTCATCGTGTTATTTATTTTGTTTCGTGGTATCTTCCGTTGCTCAGCTAAGGGCAGTTTACATTATAATTTGATTGTGCACCATATTTGGTACAAACCGACTTTTTGTTTGCCACTGAATCAGTTAAGGAGACTTAAAGTCGCTTAAATGTCGACAGGGTCGACTTCATTGCACCGGGTTTTTATCTCATATGGCATTAAGGAGAGCACTAGACATTTTTCAACAAATGAAGAGATGTGGAAAAGATGCTGAGAAGGACACACTCTGAGAAAACCTGATAATAACATGACTAGAAAGTGATACCCAAGTACTTCAATTTACTCTCTCGACTAAAAGGACACCCATTCAACATCAGTTATCAGTTATAAGTTGGGGTATGGTCATTGCACTCCGGACATGTCCATAGGTGCTCAAATCCTCCCCCAGCATATGCATCAGCGTCCGGTGGCTAATAGTGCCAGTTCTGTGTTGGTTGACGAGGCGCCTTGTTTTCCCGATGTACCTCTCGCGTCTGGCTGTGCCGATTCTTACTCCCAAGAATATAATCCTGGACAGCGATGTGGATTCACTGACGTCAAAGTCCTCTGTTCTCGACATCTCTTTAATGATGTTAATAACATCGGCACCATCCATGGGCTGGCCATCTACAGGGAGTGCAGAGCCAGCCAGTTTATCAGCTCGTAAATTTCCCTCGACTCCAGCATGTCCCGGAACGAAGATGAAGGTGACCCTACAGACAACAGACTTCCGCAGCGAATTACTCCACTGTCTACGCACAGATCCAGCTTCGACCTTCCGAATCATGCTCATTGAATCACTTAGTACACACACGTTGGTATAATGCTATGATTCCAGCCATATGAAAGCCTGTGTAACTGCCATCACCTCCATCGTCATGCTGCTCGTGGTCATAGAGTGGGCACCATTGGATTCTTGAACGGTTCGGCCCGCTGATCGGGCTGTAAATGCCCACGCACTTCTCTGCTGCTTTACAACAGATCCATCTGTATAGATGAGCACTTCGGGATTGTCTGAGTGGTCATTGATGAGCGCGTTGATCTCTGCATTGACAGCGGCAGGGTTCTGTTCTCTGCACCGCCTGTGAAGTGTGATAATGCAGGAAAAGATGCACTCAAAATCTGGAGGCACAGGTACCCATTCCTTGCCGGGGTTTCAACATAATACATGGGGCATCTGCCTTGACGATCCGGTTATCCAGGGAGTACCACACAATCGATGCCTTGTCTGGGTGTATAATGGCCACAGCGTCCCTGCACCACTCTGCCACCCCATTTACTGCCACCTGTAAGTCTTTCACCAAACTGCCCTTGTCTCTGCCCTGTCTGTACACCAGCACATCAACTGCAAATGTCAAGTGCATCCATACGATGTTATGAGAGCGGGGTTCTGCAAAGGACATGCTACTGAATGAATGAATGAGAAAGTCATTTCTCTGAAACCACAAAGGCACTCTAAATTGACGGATATATAAAAGCACACGGAGAAGAGAATTGGAGTCACAGATAAATAATATGGTTAAGACACAGAAGGAACTGCAGGAGACAACAATAGAGAGGACAGCTTGGCGAGAATCGGTTGAGGTCCTCTCCTCTTTGTGGATGAAAAGGGTGGGAGTCTCCGTGGCGATGTGGTTATGCTTCCTGCCTCGCGTTCCGAAGGTTGTGGGTTCGAATCCGGTCTACGTCGTTTGGTTCACAAATGCATACATGCAATTTTCATGGAGACTCCCGGGAGTCGTCGCTGGAGTTACGGAGTTCGTGCTTTGTACGACACATACGACATAAAACACGGTGCAATAAAGTCGATTCTCTTATCTTTTCAAACCCCGTTGGAATAGGGAAAGAGGGGGCAGGGGGGGGGGGGAGTAGAAACAATATAAAAATAAGAGAGTCCATGTTTTGTCTAACTCCCGTTTCCTTATCCCCTAAATCAGCCAAGAACATCTGGTCCTCGCATACAGACATTAAACCAGCACTCTAACATACATCAACTCCTGTGTGCAGCAGCGATATCTCCGCGAACCAACATCGGAGGTCGCACACAGAAAGCCCCCATGCTCCGAGGTGCACATATACTAGAGTACGTGTGTCTTGCAAGCAGAGTACACCAACCTGGCAGTTACTGACGCGTCATTTTTGCACAACATCATAAATCAGCGCTTGCATTGTTGCATTAAATAGACGCATGCATCATCTTTTGACACTTCTTGCGCGGGTATTAATAAATTTGCGCCGTATATTTCCAACGCCTTGAGGGGATTTCTTCAGCCGAACCATAAAGATTAAGCACTTGTTTTTATGTGACATAAAAACAGCACAGCACGGCAGCACTTTTCGGCACCTGGTGTCTACGTGTTCCGCTCATACGACAGTGCTCCGTTATCCCCAAAGCCAACGTGGAGAGTACTGGTTCTGCTTTTCATCTTTCGGTTTAACACCGTCGGGAAATGAGTCCGAGGAAGGCTTCGAGCTCTCCTTGATGTTAAAGATGAACAAGTCTGTTGTGTGCTAGGCATCTTTCTGTGATTTAACCTCCACCGCGATGCTAGCACGATAGCTGGCTTCCGATCGTCAGAAGATGTCCATTTTGACGAATATTTTGGCCCTTTTACCTTCGAGACAGGGGTTGTATTCTGGTATTCTGTATTCTGGAATTCTGTATTCTGGAATTCTGTATTCTGACATTCTGCATTCTGGCATTATGCATCCTGGCATTCTGTTTTCTGGCAATATATACTCAGGTATTCTGTATTCTGGCATTCTGATTTCTGTATTCTGGTATTCTGTATTCTGGCATTCTGTATTCTGACATTCTGTGTTCTGGCAATCTGTATTCTGGTATTCTGTATTCTGGCATTCTGTATTCTGACATTCTGTGTTCTGGTAATCTGTATTCTGGTATTCTGGCATTCTGTATTCTGGCATTTTGTATTCTGGCACTCTACATTCTGGCATGTTGTATTCTGGCATTTTGTATTTTGGCACTCTACATACTGGCACGTTGTATTTTGGCATTTTGTATTTTGGCACTCTACATTCTGGCATATTGTATTTCTGGTATTAGTTACTCGGGCTTGTAACTTTCGTCTAGGTAAAGTTGTAACGCTATAACGCAGTGGCTTATACCCTTGCCTGCCGACACAGTGTGCATATATTGAAATCCTCTCTGGGGCAGGGATGTTTTATTCCCCCCCCCCCACACCTCCAGTGACCAGAACTCCTAATTTGACCCAGCCTGCACCGTGTACCCGTAGATTTTCTCGGAAGTAAAAGTCACCTTCGTGATATTGATTACATCACTCATCTGTTTAAAACTATGAGACTAGCAGGATAAAGACAATACGAACAGAGACGTAAAAAGAGGTCCTTAACGTCTACCCTGTTATTTTGTTACGTTATATTATGTTCATCATCATCATCATCATCATCATCATCATCATCATCATCATCATCATCATCATCATCATCATCATCATCATCATCATCATCATCATCATCATCACCTTTATCTTCATCGTTTTGTTAATCACTGTCATTTTCATAATGTATCTTGTCAACTGGCGTCCGACGATGAAGCTTTTCCTCATCTAGCATTCTCCAACAGAGTATATCATTTCGCTTGCTGATATTATTTCGCAACAGAAAACAATAAAACGGTAACTATATTTATTGTTTTCGTTGTGAATACACGGGGGAGACATCGTCTTGATATAAGTAGCTTGTATCATTCTTACACATAATAATTTTATGAGGTTGAATCGACAACAGAGGCGCACTTCTCTTAAGTTGATAAGAATACGTTTGAGAGCGGTCACGTGAACTGGTGCAGTACTTTCAAAAGAAGGGCACACATTTCGCAGCTGTGTTATAAATAGATACACAACGATTTCTGTCACTGTCATTTACAGCCTATATAGGCGGCAAGGAGTTCTTGAGCCTGAGGAATTAAGGCCGCCTGGCTAGTGCAGTCGTCACGAACTGTGCAGGTTGGGGATTTCTGTTTGCCCCGACAGAAAAAAATCCACACCTTACCGAGGATTCGAACCCGGGTCTCCCGAAGGATAATCCGGCGTTCTGGCCACTCGGTAGCCACTCTGCCATTAAAAACTCATCGCACGAAAAAGAAAATACAGGTGGCGTCAGAGGAGAACGGGGGAACAGGAGGAGGAGTAGAAGAAGAAGAAGAAGAAGAAGAAGAAGAAGAAGAAGAAGAAGAAGAAGAAGAAGAAGAACTTCATTAAAGTATACCTAATGACATGTTGCTAAACTTTTATATGCGGAGGCTATAAAAACGATAATTTCACTTTTTAACAAAATTTTTTTTTTTACTTTTCATCTTGGAGACATCATCATTGTCAGTCGTATATAAAGAACTGCTATGCACAGATTTATAATTAATGTATATTAACGCTAATGTACCCATAATTAAAATTACATGTTAAAATCTAGATTACTCTCATGTTTAAGTCAGTTAATTATGGTGCATTCTTGCATAACTATTTAATAATCACGGGAGGTAATACATGAACAAGGGGAAACAAATACAGTGGTAAGTAATTATATATTGTAATTATGTAATTTTGCATTCGCGGACAAGAAATGTCACGCCTTGAATTAATAAACTAGTCCATGTTGCAGGGTTAATTCTTTGAAAGCTTTCTTATTTATAAATGGATACAACATGAATATTCAAATGTGGAATAAAATTGGTTATTGCACCCTGTTTCGTTAAAGAGCCGGACTCCGTGGCGAAGACTTTACGGATGCGGTTCATAATCCCGTATGCCTGCGTTCGAAATACAGCTGCGCGCTATTCTTTTACGAAAATGTATGGGTGCCGGTCGATCAGAAAACTATGGCAAACTACTGAACGTAAAACTTGCCAAGATATCAACACCAGCTAATAATACTGATGTTGACTGCAAACGTCCTGTAAAGTATTATGCAACTAACTTTTGTAACTTTTGTTTAATTGTTAAAGAATGTATGCGATGCCCACCCACTTACATCCGTACATAAAGTCTTCGTTTGTTAGCTTGAAATAAACTGTCTACTCATCCATCTAGTGCATTGCCGGCTGGCGTGGGCGATCATGCCTCTCCACAAATTACGATCTTCGACGTCATGGCTCAATTCATGTGTTGATTTCCATCCGTGCCATGACACAAGATTGTCAAGAATCTTCTCACGCTGTCTTCCTGGCGGATGTGTTGGTCTATGGGTCTAGGCCCAAGGGTGCATAACAATACACCGCAATTACATCTGGAAAAAAAAAAAAGACTCCAGATGAACGCAGAAGAAGAAGAAGAACACGAACACACGACTTTCAGATGGCCAGGCAGACAGCTTGACCAGTTCGCACGAAGAATCTCTTAAGAGATAACAGATAACTTAATAATTGTAAGGATTTTATGGAACTGAGTGAGAAGACAAGGCGGTGAGGCAGGAAAGTTATCACCCTTCCGTACCATATCATGATTTAGAATATGTGACTTTACTTCCTACAGGCAATATCTGCCACAAGACTACGTGTACTTCCTACAGGCAATATCTGCCACAAGACTACGTGTATTTCCTACAGGCAATATCTGCCACAAGACTACGTGTACTTCCTACAGGCAATATCTGCCACAAGACTACGTGTACTTCCTACAGGCAATATCTGCCATAAGACTACGTGTACTTCCTACAGGCAATATCTGCCATAAGACTACATGTACACGTGTAACCATTTCTTCTTATTTTTCGTTTGTCTTTCGATGAGAGTGCGTCACGTCTAGTTTTTGCACTTCAAACGTCAATATGTCTGACTTCCAACGTGAATTTGTGTCATGTGTGCTCCGTCTAGATAGATTCCATCCAAGGTAATAGACTAATTCTACCCGTAGGTGATTTTTCTTTCCAAACACGTTGACATGGCAGCGGTCTACTCTTCGCGCTTTGTAACTGCCGTGGGATTTTTAACGAGACCTACATTTTGCCCTTATTCTAAGAGGCTAGGTATCCGACCTCACTACCCGAGAAATCACAGGGATTGTGACATCATTAGATACCAATAGTCCTTGGGAAAGTTCTTAACCCTGTGCCGGGAACTAACCCTTTATGAACCGGGGCCGGACATTTTCAGCTATCAGCCAGATGTCCCAGTTTTAACCATTTGAGACGGAAGAACTTGTAACAAACAGAGTTATTTTGAATTTATTTTATTACACAGGAAGACAGATATCATTGCGCCAAAGAGAAATATGTGACAGATGGAATATTTCCATGTGTCCACTTTGACAAATTATTCTGACGTTTGTGAACATCTTGAATTATTTCCTCTGCATTCATATATGTATATATTTAAATATAGCTTAGGATATGGTCTTTTTGTGATTGCACGATTCAGGGTCCACCCATCCGTAAGTAGAGTATTTCCTGGGATGTAGGGGTGAGAACGTTAACGTCTTTTGACGAAGGGGTAGGGAAAGCAATTAGCAATTCCGCGTATTGCGTGTGAAAGCGGCTGCAGGCGATTTGGAAACACGTCGCCTTGCGTTGATTTTCAACAATGGTATGAGTCTGGGTCTTTCAGAAAGCATTGGCAGACTACTCTAACATAAACTTGCTGAGTAAAATCACAGTCAAGCAGCAATCCTGGGGTTGACTGTCACTGCCACCTTCTGCCTATAGTACCTTGCGATCATCATCATCATCATCATCATCATCATCACCACCACCACCACCACCACCACCACCACCACCACCACCACCACCACCACCATCATTATCATCATCATCATCATCATCATCATCATCATCATCATCATCATCACCACCACCACCACCACCACCACCACCACCACCATCATCACCACACCACCACCACCACCACCATCACCATCACCACCACCACCACCACCATCATTATCATCATCATCATCATCATCATCATCATCATCATCATGTGACGTAACGATAAGCGCGGGCGGTCAAGTATCGCCATCTTACTCGATCGCCAGAGTCGGGGATCATATCGGTGTTCTTGTCTCGACCATGTCATGTGGTCAAGTCATTAAGATATTTACTTCTCTACTTTCCCTTTGTTATTTTCCCCTCAATTTTGCCAGTTGTCACCAAGTTCTCTACTTCATGCCTTCTCATAACGTGCCTAAAAACATCGGTTGCTTGCGTCTAATTTCTCTAATCAGTTTACGGTTTTCATTTGTTTCTTGTAGGACTTGCTCATCGGTTTTTCTTTCTATGACATTCTGTGCAGTTTCCTCAGAAACAACATTTCCACCGACATTAGATGTTTTTCAGCTTGTCTGCTCATTGTCCACATGTCACATCCATACAAAAGTACAGGGATACCGAAATACGATACACCAAGATAAACCTTCTGTACTTGAAAAACGATGGAATAAAAACTGTGAGTTAACTAACAATGTAGTGATGTTAACGCAAAACACAGCATTGCCAATATAGTCAACTTATTTCAAGATAACGAGCGAAGAAGAGAAAGAAGTAGAAGACGAGGAAGAAAAAGAAGAAGAAGAAGACGAAGAAGAAGAAGAAGAAGAAGAAGAAGAAGAAGAAGAAGAAGAAGAAGAAGAAGAAGAAGAAGAAGAAGAAGAAGAAGAAGAAGAAGAAGAAGAAGAAGAGAAGAAGAAGAAGAAGAAGAAGAAGAAGAAGAAGAAGAAGAAGAAGAAGAAGAAGAAGAAGAAGAAGAAGAAGAAGAAGAAGAAGAAGAAGAAGAAGAAGAAGAAGAAGAGATTTGAGTACAGTTGGGGTAATTGTCCATATTTGCAAAGCAATGTCTATTCACATACATTAATACCATCAAAACGGAGGTAAGTCTTCTTGTACAGAACACATGCGACACTTTATTAATATAAAAATGCAATTAATTAAAACGTGAAATACGCAGCTTGCATCAAAAAACGTAAGGATTAATTGTCATGGAAACAAATGCATATTTATCTACACGGAAAAAAGCATACAGGTTTGTGTTCATGGAAACAAATGCATATTTATCTACATGGAAAATTTTGAAGATTTATGTTCATGGAAATGAATACATATTTATCTACAAAGAAAAGGTTATATATTTGTGTTCATGGAAATGAGTACATATTTATCTTCATGGAAAAGAATACAAATTTATGTTCACGGAAACAGAAAAAAAGAATTATTTTTTCAGGCACGGATGCAGATTTATGTTCAGGAAAATGGATACAGATTTATGTTTGTTGAACGGATTCAGTCGGTCCAGTCGCAGTTCCAACATTACAGCAACGGGTCGTCCCCATTATGCTCCGTTCCTGTGCCAGTGAATATCACATAAAATGTTCCACACTGCCGCACGTGAAAAGTGAAAAAGACAGGAGTCTCGACAAACAACAACCCGCTTAGGCACACTGTGCATAAAACCGCCGCCAGAATGTCACCACAAAAGTCCTCCACAAAACATACATCTTTGATGGAAGTGGCAGTCACTTTCCCAACCGAATGTTCATCTACCTCGATGTTTCTAGATGTTGGTGTTCCGTTTCTAGAAGTTTTCTAGCCAGCCACGCCATTTTATCTCCGAAATGCAGATCACGCAACAAAACAACCTCGGACAGGTGTAAAAAAAAACAACACATTCACTGTACTTAATGGCGTCTCCAGTCCTGTACGAACCATGCAGTTCATCCTTGATGGAAGCGGCAGTCACTATCCCAACCAGATGTTAGCATACCAGGTCTCGATATTTCTAGATGTTGTTGTTCCGTTTCCAGATGTTTTCTAGCCAGCCACGCCATTTTTTCTCCGAAATGTAGTTCACCCAACAAAACAACCTTGAACAGATGTTAAAAAAACAACAACAACAACAACAACAACAACAACACACACACACACACACACACACACACACACACACACACACACACACACACACACACTTCACTGTCCACAATGCCGTTGTTCAACGGATAAAAGGTTTAAAAGGCAAGATGGTCGACTTCATTGCACCGGGTTTAATCCCATACGGTTCTGTCTTTTCCCGCAGGGCGGCCCGTCAAAAGCGTAGCACACAGCACTAACTCCGTAGCTCCAGCCACCTCGCCAGCAGTCTCCGAGAAAATTGCACTCATGAATCGAAAGACGCATGCCGGAATCGAACCCACAACTCTCGGAGCGCGAGGCAGGAGGCGTAATAATTTCGTCACGAAGACTCGCAAACGGCTAAACTGATAAATAAATTATTGAAGGAAACCGATAACAATTTATCGTGTTGGAAACGGATACAGATTTATATTTATGAAACCAGATACAGATTTATATTTATGAAACCAGATACAGATTTATATTCACGAAAAAGGTTAAGGATACATATTTATGGTAGCGGGTAGAGATTTATGTTAATAGAACACGGATGAGGATTCATGTTCATCTCTTGTACCACTGTGCCCATCACCCTCATGTCTGTCCTACAGAGATTGACCTCTCCGTCCTAACACTTATTGTAACTTAGTTTACACTTTTCTCACAGTGTCACTTCCTGTCTCGCATCTCGAGGCACTATTGTGTCTTGCAATCGGACGTCGTTAGGATCAAAGCTAAAGGACGCTTTTGTAATTTATTCCATAGTATAGGGTGTATTTTTAATGACTGTGCAGTGTTTGAAAATAATGCCGGTCCAAGTTTTGTATTCACCCTCTGTAAAGTTCGTGTAACATAATAGGTATATACAAAATTGGAACAGCAATATTTTCAAACACTGCACAGTCATTAAAAATACACCCTGTATATTTCATTATTAATGGATCAATTAGCAACACTCAATATATTTGAAATCATCGACAAATAAATTCTGCACAAAACAAATCTACTTAAAGTCCTCTTATGAATAGATAATTGATATGACATGCATCCAGGAAACAGACTTAAACGTCCATTACAATTTTCTAAATAAGAGTATCTTACTTTTAGGTCGCGGTGGATGTAAAGAACCAATATTGCTACATGAAATTCAATACTAAACAATGAATTTTAGCAACTACAAACAGTAGTTATAAGAGTTGAGATAGTGGTAAATAAAATTTTGTTTCCAATGTATAATCTGCATAGCCTAAGAAACAAGAGCTAACATTATCAACCATGGAAACAAATATTAGAAATATAAAAAATCGTTTACTTGAATAGTAATTTTTAAAATGTTGAGGATATGCGGATATTTACAACAGAGTATAAGAAATAAGGTCTGAAATATAAATTCCAAGATAAATATTCAGAAATGAGAAACCTAGATTGTAAATTAGAAGTAGGTTTATCACCTCAGCTTTAGACTTAGCTTTTTATACAGGCGATCGCCATCATATAGCAGGAACTTCGTAGACTGCCGCTCTTACACGCCAGCCGAACAGTGTCTAGATCTCTTGCTATGTCTCCCGCCTCATTCACCATTATTATGACAGAGGTGTCTCTAATGTCTTGTGTCCATCTTCGTGCGTGTCGACCCTTGTCACTTCTTACAGGAATTATACAGACAGCATCCATAAATTTGATTGCCGTTTGCTTAATCAATTAGTAGTTAGTGACTTCACATCAATGCTTGCTTGTGTTCGTTGACTTGAGCTCCAACGCGAAGTCCTGTATGTCGGATGAAGGCATCCTGTTGTCCAACATCAGTGTGATGTCATACAGGACCTGAGGTTTGCGTGAGTATCCGTTGTCCCATGTCTGGCTTATTGGTGTGCAGACTGGTGGTTCCTCGCCGCACAGGCAGACTCTCCGACTTCGGAGGAATCGGCTATCCTACTGACTTTAGCCAAGACCCCGAAGGGACCTGTTGCCCAGGACGCTCGACGAGGACGTGTCAATAGGTCTTGGCCAGTATATAACCCGGCCCTGGTGCCTTGGAAACACCTCTGCGTCCCACTTCACATCAATAAAATTGGCGATGAATATGGCACATACTTTATTAGAGCAAACACAATTGTCCTGCTGAAAAAAAAAAAGATTAAGATAGATTTGCGTAATAACATACAGTAATGAGTAAATATCCAATACTGAATAATATGCAATACGTACTGCGGTTAGTCACGAGAGGGGCAAGGAGTAATTACAAACCATTATGCCTTTAGAAACTCTAATCATTTGATGGAAGAAAAAACAGCAGTGATTCCCTGAGAGAGAGAGCGAGCGAGAGAGAGAGAGAGAGAGGGAGAGGGAGGGAGAGAGAGATAGAGAGAGAGAAAGAAAGAAAGAGAGAGAGAGGGAGAGAGAGATAGATATATATATATATATATATATATATATATATATATATATAGAGAGAGAGAGAGAGAGAGAGAGAGAGAGAGAGAGAGAGAGAGAGAACCTCTCAACAATATGCATATCAATATTAAATCAAGTAACAGTAGTCTATTGAAAGAGGGGAAAAAAAACCAGACAGACAAATATTAGATTAACATGTGATGTTCCAGACGAGATGAGGTGACCACCTACATTCCTCAACACTATACTTTCCTAGAAATCATCACCACGTGTCCTGCAAACTAACGTAACGTACATGCATCTCCACATACCCCGACACCTGCTGTTCGGCATTATTTCCACAGTTATTCCCTAAGCCACAGTCTCCATGCATCCAACATGTTTGCTCTTTGTCTGCCTCTGCCTCGTGTACCACTGATCTTTCTAGACATCATGCTGTTTCACAACGTCTCTCTTTCCATTACGTGCCTCAATAACGCCGTTTAACTTCTTTTATTCATACATAATATTTTAAAAAAAAATTGGTTTTAAATGTTGCATTTCCTTTACATGACGTCGCATTCAACCCCATAATTTTTGGCTGTTATATATATATATATATATATATATATATATATATATATATATATATATATATATATATATATATATATATATATATATATATATATATATATACTATTCTACTTTTAGTAATCTTTTCCAGGTTGTTAGTTACCCAGGCAACCCAAGGAATTTTCTAGAACTACATGTAACAAAATCCGCTAACAAATTTTTAAAATAAGAAGTTAGTTACATGTCCTTTACAGAACGTAGCATTAAACCCCAGCATTATTTCACTGTTTATGATTTACCATGACAGTTTATGTTCATTAGTCTGGCATAGCTTTCTGAACGATCGACGCTCACACCACTGTTAAAAAATAAACTCAAAACGGTCTACTCCCAAATCGTTTGCAGCTGTTTTCGAACCTGTTATATGGGTTGCGAATCGCGCTTGCTACCTCTCCGGCACAGAAGCCGGCGCTATCTATCGTACAGATTGAAAAAAAAAAAAAATAAATAAATAAAAACACACAATTCGCAAATGGCTAGAAAAAATGAAGAGGAAATCCCGTCTTTCCACCATCATGAAATTGAATTCCAAAGTGAGGTTGAAAGTTGAATTCTTTGAACCTTGTTTCAACATGTCCAACACTATAATTTTCACAATGCTATTTTACGACAGCATTATCAAATTATATTGAGTAGAAATCATCAACAATGTTTGAAATCAATTTTATATCCGGGTTGTTATAAATCAGGGGGAGACAATCTCTGCTGCTGGTCAAAATGGAGATCACTCTTAGCTGCGAGATTCGGCGGGAAAATCTACCTATGAATAAATTTGCCATTTTCCTTGTGAGAACAAGCATGTGGAAGGCCACCCACCCTGGGTGGATTAGTGACATGGCAAATTCATTGATGTCCCTTTTAATTAGTTATTTTTTTGGGGCGTGTATTATTTTGTAGTCGATTGAGGGAAGAATATGTGGGTTATTTGAATCGTCTTATGGCCAAAGTGTCTGTCTGTTTGAATGTCTGTGTTTCTGTCTATTTTCATATATGTGAGGGCGGGAGCTTGTCTCCAGGGCCGTGCGGTAGATTTTCTCTGTATGATGCAAGTCTTCAAAATGCCGCCCCTTAATGATGCAAGTCTTCGAAATGCCGCCTCTCCTTCGCTTCTTATGCCGCCTCCTTACGGTGCCGCCTGATGCTGCCGCCTCTCCGTATCATAGCACAGCACGGCCCTGCTTGCCTCTTTTGCTGTGTGTGTATGTTTGTGCAGCCAAACTTGACGACTAGCCATATACGCAACGGTATCTTAGACCACCTCTCTCACTTTCTCTGTCTCCCTCCCTATCTTTCCATCATCTCTCCCCCTCTCTCTTTTCTCTCACTCCCCTCTCGTCCCCTATCACCTCTCCCCAGATCCCATCCTCTCTCGCTTTCCGCTCTCTATCCCACCCTTCCTCTCTCCCTCCCCTCTTTCTGTCTCTCTCCCCCCCTCTCTCCACCTTTCTCTCTCTCCTTATCTTTAAATCTCTTTCCCTTTCTCTCCCTCAATCTTTCTCCACATTTTCCCCTCTCCTTCACTCTTTCTACCTCCCTCTATGTAGGTGTGTATAACATGTGTATACAATATAAAGATATTGAATTAATAACACAAAGACAGCAGCTCACTCACTCACTCACTCACTCACTCCTCACTCACTCACTCACTCACTCACTCACTCACTCACTCACTCACTCACCTCACTCACTCACTCACTGACTCACTCACTCACCTCACTCACTCAACTCAACTCAACTCAACTCACTCACTCACTCGCTCACTCACTCACTCACTCACTCACTCACTCACTCACTCACTAACTCACTCACTCACTCACTCACTCACTCACTCACTCACCCACCCACCCCTTCACTCACCTGCAATACAATAAACTAGCCTGCCATGCAATACATACTACAATAACCTCATTCACTCAACCTTACATCACCTCCAATCAGAATCCTGGAGCTGAGGAAAGAGAAATCCAGAGATGCCGCGAGGTCCAGACGAGGGAAAGAAAACTACGAATTCTACGAGTTGGCAAAGTTACTTCCGCTTCCTGCCGCCATTACAAGCCAGCTAGATAAAGCGTCGATTATCAGACTAACTATCAGCTACTTAAAATTGAGGGATTTTTCTGCTCGAGGCCATCCCCAATGGACACAAGAAGGAGACTACTGCGGTCCGAACAAATACAATCCAGGTAAGTTACGAGGGTACACGTCTGGTTTATTTGTTTGTATGGGTTTGTGGTAAAAGGTGGACGGGCTTCAATGCGAAAGTTAACTGATGTTGTGTAAACAAATGGAGAGCCTGGCGTATGATATTACATTACGACTGCCAGCGTGAAAATGGAGGTGGCGATCGTAACGGCGGCGTTCCGATGGTTGGAGAATAGTATCTCACATTGGGGCCTTCGTCCTCAACCAACTCACCACAAGCAGTTCTATCCTTAGCTTTCCCATGCAGCTCCTTTATTGTTTATGGCTACTTCTTTTTTTCCAATGCATTTTTGGGCCGTTCTCTATTTCTTTTGACTTGTGGATTCCAATCAAAGGTCTTTATAGTTATTCTATTCTCAGGTTTTCTCAATGAATGTTATGTCCAGGGTTAGCGTCTTTCTTTGACCGCCGTTCTTCAACTGTCAGGTTATGAAATTTAAATAGACATGCGGGTATAAGAGGAAATGAACACAACCGATATGCCGGGCTAATGTGGAACACGGACGAGAAATGGACCAGTCTGATATACCGCCCTCAGAGAGGCGAGGCGAATAGACGAATCAAATGGACAAACGGACGAGAAATGGACCTTGCTGATATACCGCCCTCAGAGAGGCGAGGCGAATAGACGAATCAAGTGGTGACTGTCATTCTGCAATTTTTACCAGACTGCATGAACAAGAAGTCAAATGGGGTGAAGCCAGACAATAGCTCTTTGTAGAAGTCAACCAACACAACCGATGTCGTCGACCGCTATAAGCTGTGAGAGATATCGAGGAGGGGATGTGAGCAATTATTGACTGAATGGTTCAAAGTGCAGTGAGAACTAACTAACTAACTAACTAACTAACTAACTAACTAACTAACTAACTAACTAACTAACTAACTAACTAACTCACTCACTCACTAACTGACTGACTGACTGACTGACTGACTGACTGACTGACTGACTGACTGACTGACTAACCAACCAACCAATGCTATATTGCGGATCCCTTATGAATGGTTTTCTAGTGATATCTAACATTCACAGCCAGTCAGTCAATCAGTGAGTCAGTCAGTCAGTTAGTCAGTTAGCCAGCTAGTCCGTCAGTTGGGCTGTGACTTAGTTAGTTATTTAGTGGTTAACACGCATGCCTACCGCCCCGATGATCATGTATTCAATCTGCATCGAGGCACAATAAAAGGTTGACATGAGCTGCCAGGTCACACATCTTAAAATTGGTGCCAATATATACCATGGGAAGTAGAAGCGACCGGAATCAATTTCACCACATCATTTATCGAATGCCGAGTGGTCTATACATGCACAAACATGAGGGAACTATGATATACTCAAAGCCTGGACTTGTGTTATGTACTTACTTTATGATAAAAATATACTGTCTAGAAGAGGCTATTGAAACTAGTACAGTATATACAACAATAACAAAAAGACGTATATCATTCGTTGGTCATAAAATGAGAAGAGAGACTTGAGAAAAAATCGCGCCGAGTGGGAAATGAAGAAAAGGCAATCCGAGGGAAATGATGTTGGACGGATTGAGACGATGGCATGGAGGAATATCATCAGCAGAGTTGATCCAGAAGACCAAAGACCGAGATCTGCGGAGAGTATTGAACGCCTACGCCAGTTGGCAGGGCACTTGATGATGATAGTGAAAATGACGATGATGATGGTGGTGGTGGTGGCGGTTATGATGATGGTGATGATAATGATGATGATGGTGATGATGATGATGATGATGATGATGATGATGATGATGATAATGATGATGATGATGATGATGAAGCAGCCATAGAGTTATCATAATTGCGAAATTGAACACGTTAAAAAAAATGTAAGGACAGTTTTCTTTCTGTTCTTGTCATAGGACGCCATCACAGAGGAAACATGATGGACCCATTCGAGTCGCGGCAAGGAACTCATATTTTACAGGTATGAAGATATATTGCGTTGTGTTCTGGGCAATTCTGTATGAATGTTTGTTGTTCTTTTGGGACGATTGTTCTTCTTTGTGAACGTGTGTTCTTCTTTGTGAACGGTTGTTCTTCCTCGCAAATGTTTGTTCTTATTTGTGAAAGTTTATTCATATTTGTGAATGCATGTTCTTCTTTATTGATGTTTGTTTTTAATTTGTGAATGTTTTCTCTTATTTGTGTATATCTGTTCATCTTTGTGAACGTTTGTTCTTCTTTGTGAATGTCTGTTAATCTTTGTGAATATCTGTTCATCTTTGTGACTATCTGTTCATCTTTGTGAATGTATGTTCATCCTTGAGAATATGTGTTCATCTTTGTGAACATCGCTTCATGTTTGTGAATATCTGTTCATCTTTGTGAATGTCTCTTGATCTTTGGGAATGTATGTTAATCTTTGTGAATGTTTGTTCTTATTAGTGAATGTTTGTTATGTGATATGTACTTTTTCCTCGGTCGCTGTGACCTGGACCTGGAGCGTACTCCATACGTGATACTACGTCCAGTGCTACTAGTGAACGAACAAGTCTGATGTTTGCGTGTCTGCCATCTTTCCCTATTACCAGTGTCCCTCGCCATCAAGCGAACCCACTCCGATTTCTAATGGTACTTGCAGTTTACGTCCTCATGTCAAGGACCAGAAGTCAACATTTAAGTACAACCGACCGTCGTGTGGAACGAACTCCCTACCGCGGTCACCGGAGACAGTTTAAACTTCAGCGCGTCAAACCATTCGGCCACGTCAGCTTCATAATACTTACTAATTTTATGTGGGTATTGCTATGCAATATAGGTTTATATGCTCGCATACACTATTATCTATGACTGAATCTCCAGTGGTGACAATATCTACAAAGTTGTCACGGACTGAATCTAACTAGTTAAGAAACATCTACTAAAGTTGTCACTAAATGAATGTTTGATAAAGTAAAGTAAAGTAAAGTAAAGTAAAGTAAAGTAAAGTAAATTGACGCTCACGTTTACCCGTCTGAAGTCGCATTGGGTATGTGATACTAGTTCCATATTTGTATAGACCAATGGAGACTAGACCGGTGATGAGGTCAGTATTACAGCGACTGTCTTTACCTCCCAGTAGTTTATATAGTACCAGCTTTAGGCTGGCAGGGGGAGGGGGGGGGGTTGGGGTAAGTTAGTTGAGCGGCTATCACTGATTGGTGGGGGGGGGGGGGCACATGAAGAACAATGTTAGGCTAGCCTGAATGCACAAATGAATAGGTGGCCAGCTTTTCTCCACACTTTATCAGGCGACGAGCCCAGGTGTCCGACCCGCATCCGACCGTATCCGTGACATTATCAGCGCAGTCCGGTATCAACTTCGTTAGCGCGGCCGCTTGTATTGTACTAGACGCGGCATAGCGCCCCAATGTATTTGTGATTTTGTTGACATATTGTAATGCAATGAGCAACCATGCTGACGTACATAGCGTTGAAGAGACTGACACCAGATCTGGGAGTCACAGTAGCGCTGTGGCTAGCACGTTTGCCTGCCAGTACGAGGGCCGTGTGTTCGAATCCCCATTACAGCCAGTGTTTTAAAATGCCGTGGGTTCCCAGGTCGATTAAAATTAAAATGGCTACCAGAAAATGCCCCAGGAAGAGAAGAGGCTGGCGTGGTTTTGACCATATCACCCACCCAGTGCTGACTGGTCTATGGAAATATGGGGCCAGAACCATATACCCACTATGGCTGACAGATATAACAAGGGTCCCTTACTTGCAACGCAAGGCAGACAACTGTGAGACAAAATAATCTGGGGGGATTTACGACAAAGGAGCTGAGATATTTGACGATGCTGCTGATGAATATTCTGAAGACAGCAAACCAATAGACGCAAACAACCATTGAAGAAAACCCAGTAAGAATTTCTGACGAGATTGCACATTTATCAGTCTTCATTTTGACAAGCAAGCAAATGGTCGTTGCTATGTCATCAACCACAATGTTTGATATTCAGCACCAGTCTCCGATGCAATGTGATAACTATTAAGAATTTTGAGGACTCCGGCAAATTGGTTTAGAACGACAAGAGATTGCGTTAGTGACACCAGGATCCCGACACGTGTACCGGGAAAAAAACTGAAATTCCCCACAAAGAAAACACATTTCCATTGGTGGCCATCTCCTATAGTGTTATTATCAACACCATCTGAAGCTGTTTATTAATGGTTATCAGTGGAGTCCAGGCCACACTTCTAAGGTGATTTGAGGATCAAAAGGTCTCTAGCAAGACTGAGATAAGGGACTAATTATTCACGCCCTTAAATTTCTCCTCAGGTCACGTATATTAGGACAATCAGATGACAAATGTCGGTGTTGCCTCGATCTCTGGCGATCTGTTGTCATTCAGGTCACACACTCCAAGATCTTGAGTCATGAGAAGTAAAGAGACAAAGTTCTTTAGAAGACTGATGTAACCAAAGACGCCGGCCTCTGGGTATTTAAGAGCTTCACGATTCAGCAATAAGTCCTGGAGTTGGATGACAACAATAACACGTCCGATGACCCCAGAGATTCACTTTGTCAACACCTTCTAGAAAAAAACAACAACAGATCCTTGGATTACATCAACAGCTGAAGGAACCAGGAAAGAAAAGGAAAAGGCAAAGGGGGATGATTACAAGAGCTCTAAAGGGTGACGGTGAAAAAAAGGATGGGACGTCAATGAGATGTAATGTATACAATTGGGTCAAAGCCTGATGGAAGAGCGATATCGTTTAAAGAATCTGGAAAGAAAAGGAAAAGAAGTTGAGTGTAGTTAAAAGAATCTAACGGGTGATGTCGGGTGAAAGGTTAGACATTCAGATGGACTTAATATGTACACTTGCCTGGGGGATTGGAGCGGGAAGCCAAGTAACACCGCTCAGATGAGCAAAGGTTACTCAACGCGTGAGTTCCGACAAAGATCAACGGTCACATGCTCAACCTTAAGCGTGGGAGAGCGCTGACAACAATAGGCTGTCAAAAGCTGGGAAGGCATCAACGGCCGGCTCATCAGCCCCGCCGTCGGGTGTGCTTCAGTACAGTGATGGGAGATGATGAAGCGGCGATCTGATACTACAATGTCCGTGCGGAGATTCACAAGCGCATTTACAAGAGGCTTTGACAGAAAACCCAAATCCGTGTAGAAGAGAACTGGTTTATTAGCTTTCAGCAACATTGTCGACACTGGTGAGGTCATATATTAGCGGCAGGTGTATGAAATGAAGGTCACAGAAGCTGGTAAGAGCGACTTCTGGGAGAATAAGGCGTCAAATTTGGGTCAGATTAACAAAAGGCGAGGTGGTCGCCGTGATTTAAGTGATCTCCCATGGTTAGACAATTGTCATGTTTTATGAACGAATGGATGAAGAGTTGTCATCCCACAAAAAAGAGAATCAATAGACAAGCTAGTTACATTGTTTTACTGTGTCTGGTAGTTTGAAGACCACCTTAATCTTAAAATACTTAACATTATCCTAGGGGAACTCGACGTCTGACAGTAGACAAACATAAATTTACATTTTAATCATGTAAATTTTTTCAGAAAAGTGATTAAGAGCCTTGAACTATCAACAGCAAATGTCATTGATAAAGGTTCATGTTTTGGGTTCACCTGTTCTATCGTTATTTAATATTCCTCAGTGCTAATTATTTTATGGGGAAATTTTAATTCTTGATCGGAGTGGTTTGCCATAGTGATTGATGCTTATGAGATGAAAAAAAGGATGAGTGAGGTCCCGAGGTCACAGAGATGACATTATAGAGGTCGGTGTGGCTGAGGAATTTAGAGCGCTTGTGATTAAACTTGCAGTGCGCTGATATCAGGGTAGTGGGTTCGCTCACTACACCGGTCAGTTAGACAAACGTTGGCTTCTGGTTCAGAAAGAGATGGCAAACTAATGATCGTAACATTGCCTATTAAGTTAACTTGGGGCTGGGGTTGATTGCAATGTGCTGCACACACACCACACACACACACACACACACACACACATACACACACAAACACACAAGCTTATATGTATATATACCAGTGTTTGTACAGTGTCACTACACTTTGTATGTAGAACACATTTGATAAATGAAGTACATGATGTCATCACAAAATGTGCTCCACAGTCTATCGTGAAGCAATATACAGCGAAAGACTGTCGTTCTTCTTTGTACGCCAAACAGAATGGTGTGATCAACGGAAAAAAAGAATGTTTTCCAAATTTGTTCTACATACAAAGTGTGTGTGTGTGTGTGTGTGTGTGTGTATGCTTGCGTATATATATATATATATATATATATATATATATATATATATATATATATATATATATATATATATATATATATATATATATATATATATACGAGGAGAAGTCAATAAGTAAGTCACACATATCTGTAGAAAAATAACTAAATATGATAGCAACTGAAAACCAGTATTTTTTATACATATATTGTCCCTTTATTTCTCAACATAATTTCCACCAACATTGATGCACTTATCCCGTCGTTTTAGCAGTCCTCCCAAACCGGCCGCATAGAATTGCGTGCTCTGTTTTCTAAACCATGTTTTCACTTCACATTTAACTTCGGCGTCATTCGCGAAATGTCTCCGGCCAAGATGGGGTTTCACTGGACCAAAAAGGTAAAAATCGCTAGGGGCTAAGTCGGGGCTGTAAGATGGATGTTAAAGAACTTCTCACCTTAGTTGGTTAATTTTCTCCTGAGTTAATCGAGCCATATGTGGTCTGGCATTGTCATGAAGAAGCAACACTCCTCTAGTCAGCATTCCTGGACGTTTTCTTGGAATTGCACCATGAAGCATCAATGGAACTTCTTAGTAAGATTCAGATTTCACATTGTCACCTTTCTTCTTGAAATTGGTTAAAAACACTCCTTGACAATCCTAGAACACAGTCACCATAACCTTCCCGGCTGATGGCGTAACCTTGAATTTTTTGACACAAGGCGAAGAAGGATGTTTTCTACCCAGCTATGCATCGCTTTACGGGACAAATATTTGTCAGCATAAACAGGAATCATGTCCTTATTAATTTCCTTTGCAGGCACGCCTTTTGCCTACAAAATCGGCACAACAGCACGTTGCTCTTTTGTTGTACTCGCCGTAAGTACTGTCGCCATTTTGTTTGTGCGCTGCGCATGCGCATGAGACACCTAGCGCCACCTGCCGAACGAGAATATAAATTTCGATGTTGCTGTCACCTAATGACACCTGTAGAAAACACCAACTACATTTACCTGCCATCCCACAGCACTGTGTGACTTACTTATTAACTCGCCCTCATATATATATATATATATATATATATATATATATATATATATATATATATATATATATATATATATATATATATATATATATATATATATATATATATATATATATTTTTTTTCCCCCGCGTTTCCATCCTATTTCAGGATATTGCGGTCAACACCAGCATCTTTCAGCTGTATGTTGATTCCTAGACTAGATTACGCTCATCAGCACGCCACGACTTTCTGAGCGACCGGCTCCATACTCTCATAAGTCACTTTTGCGATTCGAACCACTGCTAATTCTCGTCGCGTCACGTGACGAGAGTATTCGGAGTTAGCGGAGAAAGCTGCTAACTCCTCGGCCACGGAGCCGGTTATATATATATATATATTTGTGTGTGTGTGTGTGAGTGAGTGTATGTGTGTGAGTATGTTTGTGTGTATGCTGAAGGCACGCCAACTGTTAACACCACCACATTATGTAGATCTACGTACACGGGGGTATAGGCGGCCAGTCTTTCCCTCCCGTAGAGAACGTCGAGCGAGGGCATCAAACCTCCCTGTGAGACCGCGCTCATGTAATTGCCAACGTATAGTCCTCAATGAAATACTAACGGACTCGCTCGTCGAAATAAGAAAACACGCATTATACGTACTGATTGGCACTTACAGAAGACAAGAGGACAGAAGCAGCTATTACAGGACAATAGACAACAGAGACAAGTGATACGAATAGACACAAATTCCTCATTACAGAACTGTGAAGTAGGTCAGCATGGCGGAATGGATAAGAAAGTTCGTTCTTAAACATCCGATGTGTTGATAGCGAGGTTGCGGGTTAAACCGGTAGTTGGACTGAAATGTTGCATTTTTGTCCTTGACTTTGGGACGTAAATTACAAGTACCTCAGTAGCCGGAGTAGGTTTGCCTGATGGCGAGGGACACTGGTAATAGGGAAAGCTAATCCACAGGCAAAAACTAGTCATGTGAACGTGTATGGACTACGCTTGAGTTCAAAGCGAGATAACGCAAAACACACACACACACAAATAAAACATAAAAATAACAACACGAACACACAACAGTGGAAGACTGAAGCTAAGGAAAATCAAAACAATGTATTCCATTGGTGAATTTACACACAGAAGATACAAACTATATGTTGCAGGATTTATTGCCAGACATATTTCACTGCATCTCGTCAGGTGCATACTGCAGTTATATAAAATATGGAGTGATTTCATGAGTTATGCTTTGTCTGAATTAATTAAAACATATAGTCCATATGCGAACAATGTCAGCGACAGGGCCCGTTAGCCCAGCGGTTAAGGTAGTAAAATGACAACAGTATGGGTGCGGTTGGACAAAGGTTTATTGCCAGCTCTCGTGGTTCGCTGCGGGAAAGAAAGTTTAACTACCTATTCCTCCGGGCACTCAGAACTACTGGCTCTCAGACCTAAGAGCACTCAGACCTACTGGCTCTCAGACATATGGGCACTCAGACCTATCGGCACTCAGACCTATGGACACTCAGACCTTCGAGCACTCAGACCTATGGGCACTCAGACCTATAGGCACTCAGACCTATGGGCACTCAGACCTATTGGCACTCAGACCTATGGGCACTCAGACCTATGGGCACTCAGACCTATTGGCACTCAGACCTATGTGCACTCAGACCTCCAGGCACTCAGATCTTTGGGCACTCAGACCTCCGGGCACTCAGACCTATGGGCACTCAGATCTCCAGGCACTCAGACCTTTGGGCACTCAGACCTACGGGTACTCAAACCTATGGGAACTCAGACCTACGGGCACTCAGACCTATGGGAACTCAGACCTACGGGCACTCAGACCTATGAGAACTCAGACCTACTGGCACTCAGGCCTATGGGCACTCAAACTTTTGGGCACTCAGACCTCCAGCCACTCAGACCTACGGGCATTCAGACCTATGAGAACTCAGACCTCCGGGGACTCAGACCTATGGGCACTCAGACCAACTGGCACTCAGACTTACGGGCACTCAAACCTCAGGGCAC
>OY992894.1:81804212-81821712 GCA_963921405.1 Cepaea hortensis | reverse complement strand
TAGTTTGCCATTGCTTTCTGAGCGACCGGCTCAAATTCCCCGTAAGTTACGGACGCGGAGAGAACTGCTACCAATTCTCGCGCAACGTCACGTTACCTACGAGAGTATACGAGATTACGGTGAAAGTATAACCTCTAGACCAGAGCGACCGGCTGTAAACGATGTACAGAGGGAATAATAGTGTCCATGGGAATGTCGGTACATGAAGCCCATAAGCGGGCACTCTCCCGCTGTTTAAGCTTCACCTCGACACCGCAAGGTACAACAAGGACAAGATGAGATGAGATGAGATGCATCTCAGGAATCAAGACAGTTCATATATAAATACACACGTATTGTATGATGCACATACGAGTCGGTGAAGGAGTAGAGACTAGAGGAAATAACTAGACAACATAATAATTGAAAGCTTCAGTTACCGACCGGGATTAGAAACTCTTACCTCTAAATTATCAATTGTTCCTCACTGCAGGAACAATTGTACTTCGACGCATGACCAATTAGACACCCATAAAAAACGTGTCGTCATTAGCCAGGTCTATCATCCACATGAACCGACAACTGTGGTATATGAACATAATTCGTATCTAACCATTGTCAAATCACCGTAAGTCTCAGAATTTGACGTTAATCAGCATAGGTCAAATAACAAACACGTAAACACATGAGCTGTAATGTTCTGTCCAGTATAGTAACAAACGTTTAAAGAAGACAATTAATTGGTCGGTATCAAGAACTTGATAAAAACAAAAAGTCTCAAAGATAATTTCTAGCAGCCAGTGTATTTTTTTGTTTGGGGTGGGGGGAGGGGGAGTGGGGTGGGGGGGTGCTCGCTCGCTCGCTTTGAACTCAAGCGTAGACCATACACACTACTTCTAGTAGCACTAGACTGAATTGTTGCGTGAGGATTAGCTTTCCCTATTACCAGCGTCCCTCGTCATCAGCGGAACCCACTCTGACTTCAGAGGTACTTGTATTTACCTCCCCAACTCAAGGACGAGAAGTAAACATGCAGTCAAACTGACAGGTGTAGGGATTGAACCCCTTACCTCAGCATCAGCGCACCGGGTGTTTAAGAGCGAGAGCTCTTATCAATTCAGCCATGCAGATCTTTACACAGAGTATGTTTACCACTCGTGCACACGAGCATGATCCTAAACGAGCCGCTTGAGGGCGAGGGTTGATGTAGAAAACCGCCCCCTTTCACCCTCCAGGAAAGTCCATCAAGAAAACATCAAAACTCCAGAAGCTGGTGTCACGGCCGGACATTCTATGCACGTTCCTGTCTCGTGCCACGCAGGACAGAAATTGACGGGTTTAAATTGCTCAATTGAATGGTGTTTTTTGAGGACAGTTTGGCCACACGCTCCAGCCTGTCGGAGGGCAGCTGCGAGGAGACGCGTTCACAGATTTCTGTGAGGACAGTGTATAAGATTAAAAAAAAAAATGTTTGTAAACATAGTTGAATACACAACAAATAGACAGATGGATGCATGAATGGATAGGTGAAGAGGAGTATCGATTCACAGACAGACAGACAGACAGACAGACATGTATATAAGTAGATAGATAGCCAGAGATATAGATAGATAGGTATATAAGTAGGTAGATAGGTAGGCAGACGGACGGACGGACGGACGGACGGACGGACGGATAGATAGATAGATAGATAGATAGATAGATAGATAGATAGATAGATAGATAGATAGGTAGGTGGTTAGACAGACAGACAGACAAATAGCGATAAAGAACATGACATATAATAAAGTAGACAATTTATTAAAGTAGATGATTATTTAGGAGTCTCCGTGGCGAAGGGAGCCAAGCCGTCTGGCTCGCGCTCTGAAGGTTGTGAGTTCGATTCCAGGCTACGTCTTTCGGTTCACGAGTGCATGTTTCTTGGAGACTCCTGAGGATCGTCGCTGGAGCTACGGAGTACGTGCTTTGTGCGACGCTTTCGACAGGCCGTCCTGCGGAAAAAGACTGAGCCATATGGGATAAAACCCGGGGCAATGAAGTCGATCCTCTCGACTTTTAAGGCATTTTTTTTTTCAAGGTAGACAAACATACAGAAATGCACACCTACCCACAGACCGACTAGCGAATTACCGGCCGGACAACTTCTCTGCCTGCTTGCCTGCCTGCCTACCAACCTACCTACCTGCCTACCAACATACCTACCTACCTACCTACCTACCTGCCTGCCTGCCTGCCTACCAACATACCTACCTGCCTACCAACATACCTGCCTGCCTACCTACCTACCTACCTACCTCCCAACCTGTCTGACCGCCAGCCTGCCTACCTACCTGCTTACCTACCTTCCTACCTACCTACCTACCTACCTACCTACCTACCTACCTACCTTCCTTCCTTCCTTCCTTCCTTCCTTCCTACATACCTACTTACCTACCCGCTTACCTGCCTACATCCCTACCTACCTACCTACCTACCTACTTACGCATTCAACCGCATACAATAATAAGAACACACACTGGGCGATTATTGGAGTGAGCTAACTTATATGTTTGAAACCAATGTTACTTCTCACCAAAATAACATTACTGTTCCCAATTCGGTATTAATAAATAGCGGCTGACAGACAAGAAGAAGAAAGCAAACAAAAGTGACATGCAGATTACCATAACGCGTGTACATTATCTGTCAAGAGGATTTTGTTGTTGGCGAGCCTTCAAGCGCAGCCTGAAGCACAGATAATGTAACGGTTATAACAGTATTTTCATATTATGACCCAGTTGGTGTCTCATACATTATGTCTTCACTGCCCGATAATTATCACGGTATCATATGTTTTTTTTTCTCCATTATGCCGCTCATTTCTTTTATCAGAAAGATATCCGTTATTATCGGGCTATGGTTCCAGATAATATTAATATCAGAGTTGTGTCTGTTGATAGTTAAGGTTAATTGCTTATCCTTTACAGGACGTCGCAGTCAAACCCATCATTTTTGGTTGTTTTGTGATTTCTTGGCAACATTACGTTCAGTAGTTTGTCATTGATTTCTGAGCCACATTGATTTCTGAATCATAACATTTTATATGTAAGTAAGCATGGCCGAATAGATAAGAACGCGTGTTCTTAAACATCCGGTGTGTTGATGCCGAGGTAAGGGGTTCAACCCCTACACCGGACAGCTGGACTAAAATGTTGACCTATCGTCCTTGACTTGGGGCCGTTAATTACAAGTACCTCTGAAATCGGAGTGGGTTCGCCTGATGGCGAGGAACACTGTTAATCGGTAAAGCTAGTCAACACGCAAAATGCAGTCCAGTACCTTAAATAGTGTGTCTGGTGTACGCATGAGTTCAAAGCGAACTAGCGAAAAAAAAAACATTCTATGAAAACCAACGCAAGGCGGTTTGCTGCCAAATCGTCCACAGCTGTGTTTCGAGCGCAGTATGCGGGATTGCGATTTGTATCCCCTTCACCACAAAGCCGATCTCGCCACCATTTCTGTTCTGTTGATTGTTTTGTGTGTGTGTGTGGCATATCTAGTTTACAGGACATTGCTGTCAACACCAGCACTGCTGTTGTTGATGTCCTGGCAAGTTTACGTTCAGTAGTTTGCCATTGCTTTCTGAACGACCGGTTCCCATACCAACACGTTAAAACTC
Organism: Cepaea hortensis; assembly: GCA_963921405.1. NCBI lineage: Eukaryota > Metazoa > Mollusca > Gastropoda > Stylommatophora > Helicidae > Cepaea > Cepaea hortensis. The sequence continues at coordinate 81,818,075 of OY992894.1, read as the reverse complement.
AGCGCGACACGGTCTGCTGCCAAATCGGTCGCAGCTGTGTTTCGAACGCATGTAAGCGGAATTACGAACCGCGACGGTAACGCCTTTGTTAGGGAGACCAGCGTTCTGTTGATAGAGCCGCAAAACATAACTGTACCAGAGGCGTTTCCATAAAAGGGTTCATAAATAAGATTTTGCACAGGAGGCGTAATAGCGCGCTGGAATTATATGCAGACGATTTGGAAGCAACGGTCTTGGTTGATTTTTAACAGGTGGACACCTCCTAAAACGGTTACCCGGAAATATTTTGGGGAAATAAAGGTGGCCGGTGCGACACTGATCTACGGGTGTCGACTGATGTATACAAATATGGTAAAGGCAACATATACTCAGTGTGAAGTTAGGCGTGTACAACAAAATCTCTTACCAGTTTGTAAACATCAGAAATGATTTCACATATAAACAACAACTGCCTTGCTTTAAGTATGCAGGGTCAGACGTCAGTTTTATGTAACTTATCTATTTCATTCTTTTGCTGTGTTTATACTCCTTAAGTACGGTCGGGATTGTCATCTCCTACGGTGATGCTCAATCAAAGCCTATCAGTGTACTACTATCTAAGTTAATATTAAATTTGGATGCTTCTGCCACCGAATGACACCTTTAGAAAACTACTGATATCATGCCCAGCTTCTCTATATCAGTTAGTTGCGGTGTCTGAGAAGAATACTCGGTGTTAAGTGGCAAGATACGATCATACATACCGACGTGTTTAAAAGATCGGGTGATGGGACGGTTGTTCCATAGTCAGTCTTCATAGCCTTAGATGGGTAGGACACATAAAGATGGGCGATGGGACAATACCAAAGGACATCTTTTTATGGTGAATTACAGAAGCGAGTTTTAAGCGACAGATGGGTAAGAGATCTCGGGGTCGGCCTCTACTATGATACAAAGATGTGTGTGAGCGGGACATGGTTGATACAGGCATTGTTAGTGCACTTAAGGAGCAAGTTGCCGCTCATCGCCTTGCATAAAGGGACACGATCAGAAATGGAATAAAGTCAGAGGAGAAAATTATTGCACACAGGTCACATACCAAGCGTGTGAGAAGTCAGATGGTGCGTGATGGTGGAAATGACAATGTATTCACATGCATCGACTAACATTTATCGCCTAATCATTCAACAGTCGATACCGCCATGGGTTGTAATTATTATACCATTTTTGTAGCACAATATAACAAAATATCATCTGCCAAGACGGCAAGGTGCCAGCGATATCACTTAGTTACAGCGTTTTACTCGTACCATATATTCCGCTTTAAGTACATCAAAAATGATTTAACATTTAAAAAACAGCTGCCTTGAGTTATGTTCGCAGGGGTCGGACATCAGTTTTATATAATTTAATTACTTCGTTGTTTATATATTTCGCTTTTTTCCCTCAGTCTCTTGATGGATTCGCCTTCATTCTGGCCAGTGACGGAAGGTTTCTCTACATCTCCGAGACAGTATCCATCTATTTAGGCCTGTCGCAGGTAAGGAAAAGGCATACAGGTAACACCTCATGATAGTCTTTATATCAACGGTTCTCAAATTATACTTGGGGGAAAGTCAAAAACGCGGTTTGGAAAAATAAAATAAAATTCTATTTAAAATTGGGTACGATCATTATCTAGTTAAAATAATAATAATAATAATAATAATAATAATAATAATAATAATAAGTCATGTGGCAGGAAACTACTGTGGATAAGATGACCAGTCCTTCCCTCCCGTAGCGAACGGCGTGAGCAGGTATTGCACCCTGGTCCCACCGCGCTCATGTAATTGTCAAGGTCACCATGTCTGGTACAAGTACTACTTGAGAGCAACTGGGAGTTGTCCAGTTTATTTCTCCTCATAACCTGCCCAAAACATCTGGACTGTCTCAGCCATTTATTTCTTGTAGGACTTGCTCATTGGTTTGTCTATCCGTCCATGTTATTCTTTGTATTTTCCTCAGAAACCACATTTTCACTGGCTTGTTTGCTTATTGTCCAAGTTTCACATAAATATATTAGTATTAAAAAAAAAAAAAAAAAAACTTTAGTTGCATAGCCTTTTCAGGACGTGGCAGTCAACACCAGCAATTTTTGCTGTTGTGATCTCTTGTCAAGTTTACGTTCAGTACTTTGCCATTGTTTTGTGAACGACCGGCACCCACACCATTTCGTTATAAAAACCAACGTAAGACGGTCTGCTGCCAAATCGAACACACAGCTGTGTTTCTAACGAGGATATAATAGGACAGGTTATATATATATATAAGGGAAGCTGAGACGCAAGGACAACTTATCACAAACACCAGAAAGAGGCAGGCATCGAATTTTTGGCCACGTTATGAGAAGACAAAAAAACTGGAACATGTTGTGACAACCGGACAGATTTTCGGAACGAAAGATAGAGGAAGACAGTGTGAGACAATTCTTGGCAGTCTTGTGTCATGACACGGATTGAGTCAACACACGAACTGATCCATGACGTCGGAGATCGTAATTTGTGGAGAGACATGATCACTCATATCAACCGGCAGGGCACTGGATGATGATATATAGCGCTCAAACACTCGTTTTAATGTGAACTAGTATATATTAAGTCCTGTCACTTAAGATAGTACATGCTATAGAATTATAGCCACCCACTTAATCATGTAGTTGTTTTCTCTAGCATATTCTTCAGGGAATAATTCTATATTGTCCCCGAATGTCCCCAGGGAATTCCCTCACGCTGTTCCTCTTGGCAAAGACGAAGCACCACGCCTGGAGTCCACAAATCATTTCTACAGGACAATTTCATTAAGTTGTATTTAAATGACTTCGGTCAAGATAATTCGCTGATGCAGGTGTTGATTGATCGACTCAACGCTGTCACGTCTCCAGATTGAGAACTGCTAAATTGCTGAATTGGAAAATGACCACAGTCTTGCATCCGTCGTAACATTAACTTAGCATGGGGGTTAATTGTGCAGTGGCGTTCTCTCCCGGGCTGCTAAATGTGCAAATATGTGAGCTTGGGGTGGATAGCCTGCTAGCATGACTGCTCGTTGTGCAGTGGCGTTCTCTCGCGGGCTGCTAAATGTGCAAACATGTGAGCTTGGAGTGGATAGCCTGCTAGCATGACTGCTCGTTGGTAATGCAATCAAATCCCCATAAAGCAGTTTTAAAATTGACCTTGACTGCGGGGCGACACAGCCTAAACTCATCATCATCATGTGGCTTGACGATAAGCGTGAGAGGTCATAGATCGCCATTTCACCCGATCAGTAGTCTTCGATAAGGTTTGTGTTAATGTCCCGATTATGCTATGAGGCCAAGTTATGCAGGTAGTTATCTCTTTGTTTTCCCTTGGTCTTTTCACGTGAAGTTTGACAGCTGTCACTGAGTTTCAAAGTTTAGTTTTCCACATAATCAGCTAAATAAAACCGGACAGACTACGTCTAATATCTCTAATTAACTAAAAGATTTCATTTGTTTTGATTAATGTTGAAAGTCTGTCTTATTCGTTTTTCTGTCGATCTACATCATTTTCACCAGAAGCCACATTTTCACTTCCATTCTCACTTTGTTTATTGTCAATGTTTCACAATATAGACCAGTATATATTCTACGCAAACAATGAGCAGGCAATCTGAAAAAAACATCTGATGGCTGTGGAAATGTGGTTTCTGGGGAAAAAGGAAAAGAATACAATGGACAGACAGAAAAAAAAAAAACTCAATGACCAAATCCTAAGGTCAAGTTATTTGATTATATATATTCAGGTAGAGAAGAATGGGTCACTGTATTTGATTATACCTATACAGGTAGAGAAGACTCGGTCCAGTATATTTGATTATGTCTGTACAGGTAGATATTGTTGGGTCGAATTATTTGATTATGTCTATACAGATAGATATTGATAGGTCAAGTTATTTGATTATATCTATACAAGTAGAGATTACTGGGTCAAGTTATTTGATTATATCTATACAGGTAGAGATGACTGGGTCAAGTTATTTGATTATATCTATACAGGTAGAGATGACTGGGTCAAGTTATTTGATTATATCTATACAGGTAGAGATGACTGGGTCAAGTTATTTGATTATATCTATACAAGTAGAGATGACTGGGTCAAGTTATTTGATTATATCTATACAGGTAGAGATGACTGGGTCAAGTTATTTGATTATATCTATACAAGTAGAGATGACTGGGTCAAGTTATTTGATTATATCTATACAGGTATAGATGACTGGGTCAAGTTATTTGATTATATCTATACAAGTAGAGATGACTGGGTCAAGTTATTTGATTATATCTATACAGGTAGAGATGACCGGGTCAAGTTATTTGATTATATCTATACAGGTAGAGATGACTGGGTCAAGTTATTTGATTATATCTATACAGGTAGAGATGACTGGGTCAAGTTATTTGATTATATCTATACAGGTAGAGATGACTGGGTCAAGTTATTTGATTATATCTATACAAGTAGAGATGACTGGGTCAAGTTATTTGATTATATCTATACAAGTAGAGATGACTGGGTCAAGTTATTTGGTTATATCTATACAGGTAGAGATGACTGGGTCAAGTTATTTGATTATATCTATACAAGTAGAGATGACTAGGTCAAGTTATTTGTTTAAATCTATACAGGTAGAGATGACTGGGTCAAGTTATTTGTTTATATCTATACAGGTAGAGATGACTGGGTCAAGTTATTTGTTTATATCTATACAGGTAGAGATGACTGGGTCCAGTATATTTGATTATGTCCACTACCAGGACCACAGGCAACTAATTGAGCAACTAGGAATGTCTTTGGTGTCCAGTAAGTACAGTGTATAGTCTGTCTCTGTCTCTGTCTCTGTCTGTCTCTGTCTCTGTCTGTCTGTCTGTCTGTCTCTCTGTCTGTCTGTCTCTCTCTCTCTCTCTCTCTCTCTCTCTCTCTCTCTCTCTCTCTCTCTCTTCCGATTTTGTCTTTCTTTCGCCCTCTATTTTTCTCACTCTCTATCTCTGCCACCCGATCTGTTTGTCTTTCTCCTCCCTTCTCTGTATGTCGTTCAATCTTTGTCTATTTTTTACTTCATTTCGTCTCCCACTCTCTTTTTCTGTCGCTCTCTATCCCCCTCACCGTTCTTTCCATGATTATATTTCACCTCAAACCCGCTCCATTTGTGCATCCCTATCTCCCCCCTCTCTCACACTCATTCTCTGAGAGTATTGTTTATTTTTTCCTTTCCTCTCTTGTCCTCTTTTTAAAACAAATCTCTCTCTACCTCTCTCTCTCTCTCTCTCTCTCTCTCTCTCTCTCTCTCTCTCTCTCTCTCTCTCTCTCTCTCTGTATGTTTCCCTAATCTCTATTTCACCCTGCCTTCTTTGTATCTCTCTACACTCTGTATCTTTATGTGCCTGTCTCTGTCCCTGTTGGATTCACAATTGTATGCTCATCAAGGTGTGCCAAATACTTAGCGTGTGTGTGTTTGTGTATATATATATATATATATATATATATATATATATATATATATATATATATATATATATATATATGTGTGTGTGTGTGTGTGTGTGTGTGTGTGTGTGTAAGGGTGGGGGAGGTCATAATTGTGTTGACTGTTTGTTTGTATTTACTACTGTATGTAGGTTAACACAAAACAGCAGTCAACTAACCATTCTTTGCTGCTGTACCACTTATCAGAACTCAAACTACCCCAATACCAACTCCATCTGCGAAAGAACTACTGTCACAGGACGCGCAATCGACTGCACCTATCAACTTCAATATGGATGCCCATCAACCTACATTGCAGAGCGGAAACACAGTTAGAGATTCAAATGGCAGAACACACACCAACTTAGGTAGAAAACAAAACAAATAAAAAGAATATTCCTTAAATCCCATGCAGCAGACGAGTCATAAATATCCCGCTTCGTTTGTAGAGCGCTTCGTGTTGAACTCTGCGACGTGGTCAGGAAAATAAAATGATTTTCGCATTTTGTAGTCAAAGAATAACAACAACATGCTTAAATTTGCTGCATCTGCCGTCATACGCTACCTAAAACCATCACTATGTAAGCAAATCTGTAATATGCACTTTACGAGACAATGAAATATCCCTGACAGCAATAAATTGTACAGTATTTTTTAGTGTGTTTTATCTATTCAAATGTATAACTGCAAAACATTGCTTTGATTTATTCTTTTGGACCGTTAACAGTTGGTCGGAGTGGCAGCCCCCAAGATTCCTGCTCTGATGATGGCTCATCTCCGTCAACACCGCGACCTGGATCACCTTCGGAGAAAGGTGTGTATGAATCCCTTTGGTTGTTGAACTTAGGATACAATAATAAATAGAATGTTTGCATATCCTTTACAGGACATCGCTGTCAAGATCAGCATTTTTCAGCTGATTGTTGATTTCTTGGCAAGTTACGCTCAGTAGTTTGCCATTGCTTTCTGAGCGGCCGGCTCACATATCCCGTAAGTTACCGACGCGAATCGAACCACTGCTGATTCTCACCGTCGTCACGTTACTTACGAGAGTATACGAAATTACGGAGAAAAGTCGTTAACCTTTAGGCCAGGAAGCTGGCTAGGATACAATAGCAACCTGGAATTAGAACATAGATTGTAGAAATAAATGTACTACAATCAATACGAGGTATACTGTTGATTGCTCAAATTAAGTTACTTCAGCCATCTAGAGTTTGGACTTCTGGTTGGTGAAATTAAGGTTCATCGGCTCCCAGGCTTTATTATACAATGTGTGCAGTATTTCATTTGAGTTATTTACCTTGAATTTAAAAGCTTCTGCTGGGATATCATATGGACCAGCAATGATTATGCAAGGATGTTTTATTTTACATTTGTGTGAACAATGTGTCAACGCATTCTGACATGAATATTTCTATCTTCCGTGTCCTTAGGTTACCTAATGGTTTCGGGACAAAACAAATCAGCGCAGACATGTTTCTGTCTGCGGATGAAGTCCACACTCACAAAACGCGGAGTCCATGTGAAGACATCAGGCTACAGGGTGAGTATGGGAAGCGGTGTAGGAGATAACACAGATCGGGGCGACTTTGTGTGAGTTGGTAAAGAGTACAAGTATATGCTTCAATGTTTAGGCGATAGCACAGATCGGGGCAACTTGGTCTAGAGTTAGCTAGTTAGTTAGTCGCGGTTCCAACTTCACGGCAAAGGGTCGCCCCATTATGCTCCGATCCTATGCTAGTGAATATCACATAAAATGCTCCTCACTGCCCCGTGTGAAAAGTGGAACAGACAAGAGTCTAGACAAACCAACAGCCCGCAAAGGTATACTATTCATAATGCCGCTGCTAGAATGCCAACATAAAAGTCCGCCACGAAAACTACAGTTCATCGTCGATGGAAGCGGCAGTCACTAGAAAACCAGCAGCCACACATTACTGCATAAGGCAACCCATTTAGTTCAGGGACCGGTCGGCTGCCATTTTTCTGATCATGCAGTTCACGCTACAAACAACCGAGGATAGATGTAAAAGCACTCCACACGAAATTCACATCTCATAGTGTCTCTCCACGCACTCACCTCAGTAGCAGGGCGACGGAAACATGCACCATTAGTCCAAAATGAGGAAATCGCGTAAGCAATCCGTAGCCACAAGCATAAACACCACAGAGGCCTTAACAGCTCAACCGCCTATCCTCCATGTTAGGGAATCTGATGTAGAGTTTATGCTTCAATGTTTAAATAAAGGATAGAATAATGCGTTTGACTAGGTGCTTGTGGTGGCATGGCGCGCTAGTGTCGTTGATAGGGAGCTGCGCTGATCATGTCGTGAGCGCGGTCAGACGAGGGTTTGAGTGGGAAAGACTGACCACTTATCCCTCCGTGCACTCCGGCCAACAATATGTGATGACCATATCACAAAACTGTCCCACAACAAGTTCTTGCTTCGGGACATGATGTATGATATTATGACATAGTGGCTAGTGCCCTTGTCTGCCAGATCAGTGGTACAGGTTCGAAGCCAAGTAGTAGGAGAATGTTCTTCGGATCAATACAATTCTGCGTGGACCCAGCCTCATAACATTGATTCCGGATATTTTTAGAAATTGCTGGGCATTATCTGAGAAGGATTGGCGATGACGTCCAAAGACATGAACGTGCCCTGTCTGCTTAACGCTGTCTCTTTGTCATTGTTATACGTGGCCAAAGAATTGTTAACAATGTCTTTTACACTGCTAATCTTTCATCTAGGCACTGGGTTGGACTCTGTTGAGAAGGACATAGCTAACATGGTGGAGGAAAGGACTAATCCAAGCCAGTCCTGTATGTGATATGCTAAGCCATGATCTGCTTGCATCCTCCTAATATACCTCTCTGGAGATGTAAAGTTCTAGTAGCCAGACTTGTACATCCCGCTTGTTTCTGAGCTTGGAGAGGGCAAGAAGAGCTCTGGAACATAGTTCCCGCGGAACTATTGGTCCTTCACAGATTCAACACCAACCTCAGTTCAATGATGTACAACGTTTTTAGGGCTAATTCAGCATGTACGCCAGTGCAACGGACTGTATAGTCGGAGCTCAGTCTTCCAGAGGATTCAGTACAACCAAACCAGACAACCAACCATCCACCCACCATCAAACCACCCACCCTCCAACCAACCAACTAACCAACCAACCAACCAACCAACCAACCAACCCACCATCTAACCAACCAATCACACAACCAACCAACCAACCAACCAACCAACCAATCAACCAACCAACCATCTAACATTTGAACCAGTCTGACTGTCTGCTTCTCTCTCTCTCTCTCTCTCTCTCTCTCTCTCTCTCTCTCTCTCTCTCTCTCTCTCTCTCTCTCTCTCTCTCTCTCTCTCTCTCTCTCTCTCTCTCTCTCTCTCTCTCTCTCTCTCTCTCTCTCTCTCGCCTTTCAGCACTTGCTGAGAAACATTATGTTACTGAAAGAGTTGCTTTAGTTTACAACGAATTAGATCTATTTTCCAAGTCACGGAAACAGACTTAGAGAAGTTGTGTGTTTTATGGGCATCACCACCTTCTAGACCAGTGGTTCTCAACCGGTGGGGGAATTCCCCCCAGGGGGGAATTTTCGTGTTTCCATGGGGGGGGGGGGGTTTAAGATTATTTCAAGATCACGTTAATACAAGAACAGATTACTTGGTATTGTTTTTCCCTCCATACTTTACAGTTCTATACTGCTCACCCTTTTGAAATTCATGTTATAACGTCAGTAGACCCGCAAATCACGTTTTATGTAGACGTCTAGACTTTTTCTAGTATGTGTTATTAAATTTAGCTTCCATTTTTAACATATAGTGTGTAGGGGCGGGAAGTGGTGGGGGAATTTATAGGAAGGAAATACGAAAGGGGGTGGGGAATGACGTTCTAAAAATATAGTGAAGGGGGGCATGGACCAAAAAAGGTTGAGAACTACTGTTCTAGACGGTAATGACCAAGCCCTTAGCTTGAACATAATTCAGCGCGTGACTCATCACGGTAATGTCAGCAAATAACAAACACGACCCGCCTAATGTGTATGTCAGTATTATGTATCTGTCATGTGCAATACTAGTATATAATTGTCACATTATTAATGTTGTACCTCCAGGTCATGCATATCATCGGATCTATACGCTGCCAGGCAAAGTTCGGAAACGGGCGAGTGTCCAGCCAGAACAACATCAATGACAACAGCAGCAGTTCCGAACCACCGCCCTTTGGATTTGTAGGCATGGCTATCGCTCTACCTCCCCCGACCATCACTGAGATGCGTCTGGAAGTAGATTCGTTTATCACGAGAATGAGTCCAGATTTCAAGGTCACATATTGTGAGCCTGTGTGAGTAAAAAATTAATTTGAATAATTAAGAGATAAACATTATATTACACAATATATTGCTTGGCATACTGGCCCTACATCAAAGATGATCTGCCACGAGAGCAAGAGGACACCCGAAAAGAAAATGGATTGAGTACATCAAAGACATTGCACATTCACACGGAATTACACTGTCTAGTATCACCCTCTGGGCGCTGGAGTGCCAACTATTCCTCCCCACGACGCTTAACGACACAAGTGGATGATGATGCTTGCTTGCTTGCTTGTGTTCGTTGGCTTGAGCTCCAACGCGAAGTCCTGTATGTCGGATGAATACATCCTGTTGTCCAACATCAGTGTGATGTCATACAGGACCTGAGTTTTGCGTGAGTATCCGTTGTCCCATGTCTGGCTTATTGGTGTGCAGACTGGTGGTTCCTCGCCGTACAGGCAGACACTCTCCGACTTCGGAGGAATCGGCGATCCTACTGACTTTAGCCAGGACCCCGAAGGGACCTGTTGCCCAGGACGCTCGACGAGGACGCGTCAATAGGCCTTGGCCAGTATATAACCCGGCCCTGGTGCCTTGGAAACACCTCTGCGTCCCTTGTGGATGATGATGATAATGATGATTGTCTGGCATATTTCGCCGTATCTCGTCAGGTTGATACTTCTTATAGCTGATGCCGTGTGACGTTGGCGATCTTGGCTGTTCTTTTATCTCTTGTTCTGCCAAACATTTCTGATAACGACGTTTCTCCATGCCATGATGTCAAACTGTCCAGCATCTTCTCTCTTTGTCTTCCTCTGCCTCTTTTTCCCTTCAACCTCCCCGTTGTGACGATATACCCCAGCTTTGCTCTTCTCATGACATATCCAAATAATGTGGACTGTCTTTTTCTTATGCGAGTAACATCATCATCATCATCATCATCATCATCATCATCATCATCATCATCATCATCATCATCATCATCATTATCCTCCTCCTCATCATTATCATCATCATCATCATGTGCCATGCCGATAAGCGTGGACGGTCATGTTTCGACATCTCACGCTATCACCAGGGTCGTGGACCAGCTCTGTATTCTTGCCACGATTCTGGCATGTGGCTCAGCCTTCTAGATATTTATCCCTCTGTCCTTCCCTTGATTTTTCGCCCACTCAATCTTGCCAGTTGTCACCACGTTTTCTAATTTATTTCTTTTAGTAACGTGACCAAAATATCTCGACTGTCTACGTCTAATTTCTCTAATCAGTTTACGACTTTCATTTATTTATTTTAGGACTTGCTCATCACTTTTTCTGTCTGTCCATTTTATTCTTAGCATTTTCCCCAGAAACCACATTCCCACTGCCATTAGATGTTTTTCAGCTTGTCTGCTCATTGTCCACGTTTCACATCCATACAAAAGTGCAGACTCTATGTAGCACCTCAACAATCTTATTCTCGCTGCACTTGACACCCTGTTGTTAACGAAGACACAAACAATAGATTGCACGATTTATTGTCTGGCATATTTCGCTGCATCTCGTCAGGTACATACTGCAGAAATCACACAACTTACGTGAATTAACTAGATAAATCCTTCAAGTTGAAATATACACATATTCGCACAGTAATGTCACTTATCTACCACGGTAATTTTAAGCTGACTAACATGTCTTTCTGTTTACACAATTCTGGCTTGCGTTGATTGATCATTATTGCTTCTGCAAACTTTAACAATTATGCAATTTAGCAATTATGACTAATTAGATTACAATGGGGGTAAGATAATCCGCGTGCGAACAACATAAATGACCATGCATTTAGTATTTCAGCCAAAGTATGACTCGTTTATTCACTTCACCTGATACATAACTCTGTAATATGTACCTGATGAGATGCAGCGACATATACCAGGCAATAAATCATGCAACATATTGTTTGTAGCTTGTGTATTTAAGTGTGAATGATTGTCTAACAATGAATTATTGAAACTGTATTCTCTTCAATCACAGGATATCAGACCTGCTAGACTTAACGGCTGAGGATGTCTCCGGGAGGCTGCTCTATGACATGTGTCATGTGGCCGATCTCCGGAATTTGAGAAGGTCCCACATTGACAGTACGTGACAATTTCAAATTTATTGTTTGGTTTTGTTCTCTCGCTTTGTTCTCTCAAGCGTAGACCATACACTTCCTTCAAACTTTTAGCGCATTTAGGCTGATATTTGCGTGTGGATTAGCTTTCCCTATTACCAGTGTCCATCCCCATCAGGCCAACTTACTCCACTCCCACTTCAAAGGTACTTGTAATTTACTTCCCCAACCCAAGGCTGAGAACTCAATATTTTAGTCCAGCTGATCGGTGTAGGGGTTGAACCCGCTCTCTCAGCATCTGCACACCGGATGTTTACAACGAATGCTCTTGTCCATTCTGCTAAGGTGACCTCCACACAATTTCAAGTATTTCATAGTGTAGCGAGTCCATTGCATAACGTCGCTCTCAGCATGGCCACTGGAAAGACGCTAGATCTATTGTCATATCCAATGCCTCATTAATTTTTATACTAATAACCTCAACCCAAAAGAATAGTGAAAATCATAACTTATATCTTAACAAAGCGAAAATAAAAATAATGCATACAGAGAAAACTAATAAGAAGAAATAAATATATGTTAATGAGGAAAAATTTGAGGTTTTGGAAAATTTTGAATATCTTGGGTCATTACTTACCAACAAATGCTTCCATACAACAAGATAAGAATATTGAAGAAGGTTGGCTACTAAAGACGATAAAGCAAAGAAAATTTAAATATTTTGGTCACTTGAAACATCATTAAAGAACACTAATGGAGGTGTTTATGCCTAGGAAGAGAGGTAGAGGAATGGCAAAGAGAAGACTGGTGCAGGATGTGGCGGATGATCTCCAGATGGGTGTATCGGACGCGGAACATCTTGCTTATGACTGAGAAGTTTTCCGAAAGATTGTTATGGGAACGAGGTTCTGCAAAGGACATACTACAGAATGAATGAATGAACGAATGAATGAATGAATGAATGAATGAATGAATGAATGAGTGAATGAATGAATGAATGAATGAATGAATGAATGAATGAATGATGTTTTTCTGGTCGACTACTACTTCCTCTCCCAGAAACCACGCCTTCTATCTCGGATCTTTCTAGACCGCTCGTCATCATATAACGGGTGTTTACAGAACGTCGCTCTCCATCCCGACATACATATACTCCGCCCTCTGGCAGTACCCCGTGCCGTGCCTCGTACATTTCCCACCCAAGGTTCAAACCCCAAAGAACGACGATCATTGACGTCATAATTACAGTTTAAAGATGGCTGCCCCACTTTTGACATGCGCCAAAGAGGAGCAGCGATGTGTTATCCTGCCGGAAGAGACCGAGCCATATGGGATAAACCCGGTGCAATGAAGTCGACCTTGTCGACTTTTAAGCGACTTTTAAGCCATGTGTTATCCGTTTTTTTTTTTGGGATAAGTGAAGAGGTGAAACCTATAGAAATTCATCGGCGAATGAAGGTCGGCTATGGTGATGCATGCCAGTCAGTCCAAGAAGTGTATGAGTGCAGTAGGAAGTGACAGGACTGTTCCTGACCGGGTCAGGCACACCGAGTAGTGACCCCAGAGAGGTTACAAACGCGACCAAGAGAATTTATGTTCTACAAGAATCCAAGCATTTTATTGGGGCTGGAGGGCTAGCATTGAACGCAGTGGTGACTACATTAAAACATGTTGCATTTGTTCTGTACTTTTTCAGAATGTATTCAAACCCCCCCCCCCCCCCCCCCCCCCGAAAAAAAAAGAATAAAAAAAAGAAATACATTTTTAAAAAGTTTCTATTTGAAGCCCCCTCACGTGTGCGTGTGCGTGTGTGTGTGTGTGTGTGTGTGTGTGTGTGTGTGTGTGCGCGCGTGTGTGTATGTGGGTGTGTGTGAGTGTGTGTATGTGTGTGTGTGTACACAGACCCAGGTAACACAATAACATGTTATCACC
>OY992894.1:81781712-81799212 GCA_963921405.1 Cepaea hortensis | reverse complement strand
AATCACAAATGTTCTGTGCTTATTCCCCAATAGTTAGTTTATTGATTATTGAACCAAGCCAAATCGCAGATGTTCTGTGCCTTTTCATCAATAGTTAGTTTATTGACCCAAACCTTTTTGCTCAATGCACAATCACAAATGTTCTGTGCCTATTCCCCAATAGCTAGTTTATTGACGCAAAACGTTTTGCTCAATGCACAATCACAAATGTTCTGTGCCTATTCCTCAATGATTAGTTTGTTGACGCAAATCCATTTGCTCGATGCACAATCGCAGATGTTCTGTGCCTATTCCACAATTGTTAGTTTATAGACGCAAATCCTTTTGCTCGATGCGCAATCACAGATGTTCTAACGCTAATATTCAAAAGTTTAATTTACCAAAGCATATTTCCATGCATCGCATTCAAGGCATAATGGCAGATATCATTTTCAAGACAAATCTCCAGATATCACATTCAAGGCATGTCTCCAGGCATAATAATCTCTTCATTCTTCAACTGTTCCTAATTCGATTTTGTTACTTGTTGGTCAATTGTGTAGTTTCTGTTTGAAAAGCAAAATAAACACAAAGGTATTACAAAAACTAGGATTGAAGAAAACAATACTGAATGAGATCAAGGACAGACAATTAATGTACTCCAGCCGGAGGTAAGTATGGCCGAGTGGATAATAGCGCTCGTTCTTAAACATCCGGTGTGCTGATACCGAGGTAGCGTATTACACTGGTCAATTGGACTAAACAGTCCTTGACTTGGGGACATAAATTACACGTACCTCTGATATTGGAGTGGGTTCGCCTGGTGGCGAGGGACACTGGTAATAGGGAAAGCTAATCCACACGAAACAATCACTCCAGTGCACTAGAAGTAGTAGTACGTGTATGGATGGACTACGCTTGAGTTCACAGCGAGCGAACAAAGAACATATTCCAGCCATTGAAAGACACGTCGCTATTTGTACAAAGATATAACAAAAGTAAAAGTTACCTCTTCTCAAGCCTTAAGGCGTATTGGATTTTAGTGTTATCTCGTTACCTTTACAGACACTCAGTGGCTGACATGGTCAATATCATACCGACAGCCTTTCCTTCGCGGAGATTTCCGGTACCCTATTTAAGTTGGACAGACTTGAGAGCTCAGGTCACTTAAATAAAACAAACTCCTGCTTTGTGAAGGATACGAAAACATGACCACACGGCCGGCAGGCAAGCGTACTAATCACGGCCCTATCGTAACCGACCCTCGTAAGTTAATAAGTAAGTCACAAATAGCTGTAGTAAAATAACTAAAAAGGATAACAACTTGAAACCAGTTTATTTTTATACACACATTGTCCCTTTATTTCTCAACATAATTTCCACCAACATTGATGCACTTATCCCATCGTTTTATCAGTTCTTCCAAACCGACTGCATAGAACTGAGTGCTCTGTTTTCTAAACCACGTTTTCACTTCGCATTCAACTTCGGCGTCATTCGCAAAATGACTCCTGCCAAGGTGGGTTGTCAATGTTTATGCTGACAAATGTTCATCTCATAAAGCAGTGCATAGCTGGGTAGAAAAAGTTACGAGGGCGAGTCAATAAGCAAGTCAGACAGTTCTGTGGGATGGCAGGTAAATGAAATTAGAGCACGCATTTCAATGCGGTTTGGGAGGACTGATAAAACGATGGGTTAAGTACATCAATGTTGGTGGAAATTATGTTAAAATATAAAGGGACAATGTATGTATACAAATAAACTGGTTTCAAGTTGTTATCATATTTAGTTAATATTCTACTGCCATTTCTGACTTACTTATCAACGTACCCTCGTACTGTTAGAGGACACGATGGTAGAAAGCAAAGTGGCCTAGCTTATATGGGAGTGGACGCGTATCGATAGATGGCTGGACGAAGATTAAATACACGAGGATATAGGCTGTTGCCGCTTGCTGTTGCTGTTTGTGCATCCCATGGAAAACTGTTGAGTTTAACTCTTAAGTCCCATGGGAGCCACATTAGGGAAGTGGCTAGACCCCCGCCTGTTGACATGATGGTTCCATCCGCAGCTATGTGCATCCACCTGCCTACCGCTCCCGAGGTTGTCGTTTTATTTTCGGCTCAGTTGTTCGACTCACTCTTGGTGTCGTCGCTGGAGCTACGGAGTTCGTGCTCTATGCGACGCGTTTGGCCTGTCTCTCTGCGGAAGGAAACCGAGCCATATGGGGGTAAAACCCCGTGCAATGAAGTCAACCCATTTACCCGTATTGACTGAAATAAACATCCCCTGAAGCAGTTTCCTATATGGGTCTGTAATGTGATAGTGCCATCTTCCTTTGTAGGCCTGAATGCATGGGGGAATAAATGGTTAATCTTTCCTAACTTTACCAGGTGACGAACTTAGGCGTCGAACCCGCGTCCGACAGTGCTTATGATTTTATCAACGCAGTCCCTTATCAGCTCCGCTAATGTGCCCGCTTTTAGTATTGATGGTTAAAGATATTGTCAATTTTCTCTTTATATTTTCAGAGCTACGGGCAAGCAGCTCTGCAGAAGAGTCGCCGCAACGAAATCAGACACAACAAGATCATTTCTCATCCACAAAGAACATACCCCTAAATCCTAGCTCTATACGAGGTGAAGACACCAGCAGCAAGGACCAAACATCTGATATAGCTCGTCCTAATGTCACTAATGAACTCTCTAAAGAAAACGCAGAGTTACCAACGGTGCTTGAGAAAGATCTGCGGAATTTTTATAATAAAAACAAACGTCGCAAGATGGACACTCCTCGCAAGCGAAGAAGCAGCAGCTGTGATCGCCACGATGCCTCGCATGCGAAAGCCCTGAATCTAACCACAACTGGTTGTAGAACTTCGATTATAACTAAGTCGCCAAACATGCCCATCTTGACTTCACAGGAATCTGGCATAAACGAAGACAGGAACACTATACCTATCAAAGATAAACTTGTTACCCCTGATAGCACTACCACAGCTTCGCCTGAAGATTTGTCCCTAAAGCGAATAATTACACGTTCAAGAAGCCAAGATTTAACCGAAAGTCCCACAGATGTTTACCCACACACCCCAACATCAGACACTCATGGGAACATCAAAGAGCCTATTTTAGATGCCCAGACTGCCAATCCTGCAAATCCCTTGTCTTCTACAAGAAACACCGTGAAGGAACTCGAAGCAGCAATGCATCGTCATTTGTCAGCAGCATCCTTTCACCAGAAAGAAAAGAACGGTAAAAGCAAGACAGCTTTCGACTCCAGAAATGTTCTTAGAAGCTTTTCTAATCTTGGCAGTTCCAAAGCATCTTCTAATCGTAAGCATTCATCGACTCCATGGCATACGTCTCCAAGAGAAGTCCACACAGATACCCTGCCTGCATCAAGCTTCCTTCGCAGCTTCTATGCCAACAGAGAAACCGTTATCAAAACAAACTCCAGGTATCAAACCGCATTCTTAAACATGGAAACCCCAAGCAGCTTACTTACTCCACCTGAACCCGATCCTATCGCGTACAAGGATCATAACAATCCTTTCTCACAAGCAAAATCAGACACATGGGGACATAATTATATTTACGATAAGGACTCTCCTCTAGAAGCTAAAGACTTGTCCAGTAGAGATCATTATCCCTTTATTTCCTATAAAGATCACATTCCAACTTCGTACTTGGATCACTTATCATCATCGCTGTATAAAGATCATTTCGTTTCACACTACAAAGAACTTTCGCCCTACAAAGACATTCCAACATTTACAATTCCAGGTCTCATGAGCCCCTCCGGCCGTATGAACCAATCATACCCATCGTTTCACACACAGTTGTCGGGACCTATCCAATCTTCAACCACGGATGTCCGCAGCATGACCCCACCATCCCCAAACTCCCCAGACATGAGCAAACACACAACAGTCATCCACCATCTGAATTCGAACCTGTATTCCACCGAACTCAACAGCATTTACAATCCATCCCAGAAAACAACAGGCACGACCTGCGGTATATCATCACCATTATTATCTGCTTTAACGCCACCATCATCCCAGCTTCTAACCAGACACCAAAGAGGATTTGTACATCAGGGCATCCGAACGGATGATCCAGCTAGCGGGTGTTATTACAGTTTGTCAGTCCCAACTCCGGGTTCTTCATACGTCGACCTACGACCGATCAACACGGGGTCCACAGATTATGATTCCTCAACACGATCTGCACTTCCGTGGTACTAGCGAGGCACCACGACAGGGCACAAGGACGAAGGCACTTACTAACTTCATTGAACTATACCACGTAGAAGCGCCGGACAATGTTTAAGACAGAATCGGAAAATTAACGGTACTTCTTAGGGGCGGACAAAGATTGCCTGGGCAGGGAAAGGCATAAGACCGGAGATACAGACGTCGGGGGCTGGAATAAGGGCGACGTTCTGTGCAGGACTTGTAATATTATGCCGATAATTCTAAGAATGGCTGGATCACCATCAGGGATGATTCTAAGAATGGATGGATCACCAGTAGGGATGATTCTAAAAATGGCTGGATCACCATTAGAGATGATTCTAAGAATGATTGGATCACCATCAGGGATGATTCTAAGAATGACTGGATCACCATCAGGGATGATTCTAAGAATGGATGGATCACCAGTAGGGATGATTCTAAAAATGACTGGATCACCATCAGGGATGATTCTAAGAATGGATGGATCACCAGTAGGGATGATTCTAAAAAATGACTGGATCACCATCAGGGATGATTCTAAGAATGACTGGATCACCATCAGGGATGATTCTAAGAATGATTGGATCACCATCAGGGGTAATTCTAAGAATGACTGGATCACCATCAGGGGTAATTCTAAGAATGACTGGATCACCATCAGGGATGATTCTAAGAATGGATGGATCACCAGTAGGGATGATTCTAAAAATGACTGGATCACCATTAGAGATGATTCTAAGAATGACTGGATCACCATCAGGGATGATTCTAAGAATGACTGGATCACCATCAGGGATGATTCTAAGAATCGTTGGATCACCATCAGGGATGATTCCAATTTCAAAATGGACGCGGGCTTCTTATTCGGCTCAGCCTAACATGAGTACCAAACGATGTCTTGGGAAATAAAGACGACCGGCGCACGAATGACCACATCACCCATCGAGTCCCCATTGGTCTATAAATCTATGCGTCTAATATCGGATGTATTTTTAATGACTGTGCTGTGTTTGAACATATTGCCGGTCCAACTTTTGTATTCACTCTCTGTAAAGTTCATGCAGTATAATAGGTAAATACAAAACTTGCACCTGCGATATTTTCAAACACTGCACAGTCATTAAAAATACACCCTGTACTATATGCCAATTACTCCGTATGTCGTGTAAAAGAATTCCTAACTTACGACATATGTTAAAAATATCAATTGTACACCTGGGTATCTACATACATTCCTTTGGTATGCAGTGAATCTATAATGTATTTAAGCTGTAATCAAAATCTGCTTGTGTCGTTGCCTACACAAATAAAACATTCCGAACACATACTGGGTTATTTGGTTAGTGGTGTGTTGTAACGGCTGAAAGTTCTTGAGTGAAGTTCGTGAAAAATAGGCTAGGCTATCTAGTAAAATAAATCAGCAACGTCAAGTGACGTTGTTGTTAATTGCTCACAAATACTAAAACAATTTATGAGGACAATCTGTAGGATAGAAAACAAAAACTACAGAACAGAAAAAAAAAAACAGAAAAAAAAAAACCAACAACAAAACGTTGGCATGGCAGAAACGCACAGACCCGTATCCTCACATTCAGTACAGAGCGTAGCGGAGCTCACGCCTATCGAATGGACCTCGCCGACTCCTCCTCTGGCAAAATGTGGGACACTCAGCCTAAACATGTCCTATAAGACCGAACTGATTCGCCGAACTGAGGGAGGAAATCTGGCCGGCTGGAGTGACCTTTAGAGACAAACTCTAAACTCTGGGGGACCGGTGAAGACCTCAAGAGAACCATGTTGTTTGTGATCCGGAATACACGTATTGCAGATACTGATCGCAGAAGAGGGTGAGGATGAAGAAGGAGACATAGTCAGAAGAGGAAGAAGAAGAAGAAGAAGAAGAAGAAGAAGAAGAAGAAGAAGAAGAAGAAGAAGAGGAAGAAGAAGAAGAAGAAGAAGAAGAAGAAGAAGAAGAAGAAGAAGAAGAAGAAGAACGAACAAACGAACGAACGAACGAACAAACTTTATTTTAAAAGGGTAACAAATTGGGCACGCAGGCCCGTCTTACATTCGGCCCTTTCAATCACTCATCTTTCATTCATCAAATGTGCATGTTACATTAACATAGGGGGGGGGGGAACAACATTGTCAAATGGATGTTGTAAGCATAAACAATGCATATTACGCATGACACATTCACATGAGAAAACAAAGAAATACATTATCAAATGAAAGTTGTAAACATAAAAAGTGCATATTGCAATGTTGTGAGCCACATCCCCCATCCACCCTCATATCCCGCAGCCACCAACACATCCCCCACCCATCAAACCTCCGCCACCCACCCACACATACCTCCATGCACTCACACAGAACCAGGCAAACATAGTGCCGCCACCCACTCACTGATCCCCCACCCACACACACATCCTCACACACCAAGAAGAAGAAGAAGAAGAAGAAGAAGAAGAAGAAGAAGAAGAAGAAGAAGAAGAAGAAGAAGAAGAAGAAGAAGAAGAGAAGAAGAAGAAGAAGAAGAAGAAGAAGAAGAAGAAGAAGAAGAAGAAGAAGAAGAAGAAGAAGAAGAAGAAGAAGAAGAAGAAGAAGAAGAAGAAGAAGAAGAAGCAGAAGAAGAAGAAGAAGAAGAAGAAGAAGAAGAAGAAGAAGAAGAAGAAGAAGAAGAAGAAGAAGAAGAAGAAGAAGAAGAAGAAGAAGAAGAAGAAGAAGAAGAAAAAGAAAAAGCAGAAGAAGAAAAAGAAGCCAAATAATTGTTTTTATCGATCTACTTCTCATAAATTTACCACTGCGCTTAACCGAATTCCCCAACGGTCTCAGGATTATTGTCTTGGCGCATTTCTCCAATCTGTGAACGGCAGTTTCATTGTCCATTGCAACACATTCGGATTTCGCATCGTCAAAAAACTTCAACCATCCCTACGATACTTTCTTTAATTCTGCCACATGTCCAAAATAAGAAAAACTTGGCTAAATTAAGAAATATTGATGGGCAAATTAAGAAATATGTATGCCAAATTAAGAAAAAATGTTTTTATTTATTTGTTGGCGTTCGCTCGCTTTGAACTCAAGCGTACTCGATACACCTGTTGCTACTTCTAGTGCACTGAACTTATTTTTGCGCCTGGATTAGCTTTCCCTATTACCAGTGTCCCCCGCCATCAGGCGAACCCATTCCAACTTCTGCATGCAACTGGCCTGTGTAGGGTTGAACCCGCTACCTCGGCATAAGCACACCGGAAGTTTAAAAGTAAGAGTTGTTATCCACTCGGCCATATTGAACTCAATTCGTCGAAATAATCTTGTTCATCATCATCATCATCATCATCATCATCATCATCATCATCATCATCATCATCATCATCATCATCATCATCATCATCATCATCATCATCATCATCATCATCATCATCATCATCATCATCATCATCATCATCATCATCATCATCATCATCATCATCATCATCATCACCGTCATCGTCATCATCATCATCATCATCATCATCATCATCATCATCATCATCATCATCATCATCATCATCATCATCATCTGGAAACAGCGTCATTATGTCATTCATTATTGTCATCGTGATTAGCATCATCAATAACTCCATCATCATCATCATCATCATCATCA
Organism: Cepaea hortensis; assembly: GCA_963921405.1. NCBI lineage: Eukaryota > Metazoa > Mollusca > Gastropoda > Stylommatophora > Helicidae > Cepaea > Cepaea hortensis. The sequence continues at coordinate 81,791,341 of OY992894.1, read as the reverse complement.
TCATCATCATCATCATCATCATCATCATCATCATCATCATCATCATCATCATCATCACCACCACCACCTCGACAACCACCACGACCACCACTACCACCATCATCGTTATGATCATTGGTATAAATTTTGCTACCACCATCAATGGTGCCTTGTAAGTTAGTGATCAAACTCTCTGTGTAGTGTCGTAAAAGTTCAGCCTCCTGTCCAGCTCAGGCTGTCTAGCCGTTAACGCGCATGCTTTCCAAGAGAAATCAATTCACTGGTATCGATCGGCACTCATAGCGACGACAGGAAAGAAGTCCAGATCAGAGAACACCCTAAAACATAAACATTGAAAGCCTTAATCACACCAGTAAGCGATCCTGTCGCCATTAAATAAATACATTAACTAGCTGAAGGAACAAGTGTACTTCGACGCTCGGCCACTTAGACACAAAAGACAGCAGAAAATATATAAAGACTAACAAGTTTAAGGGCAAGCCAGTACGAAAATCCTGGGGACGAAGATTTTCAGATAGATTCAAGAATAAAGAAAGGAACCCCCCCCCCCCCCACCCCCCTCCCCTAACGGACGAATCCTATTAAGGGCTAAGCCTGTAGCCGCATGGAACCGTCACTGACAGACTGGGAAGCACAATAGAAACCGCACTAGCTGACATCACAAGCATGAAATTTACCACACGAAAAAACATAACGTAAACAGCACAAAATGAAACAATATAGGACCGCAAAACCCGTACCTCAATGATAACCAACGCCGCATATGGTAGGTTGGACGAGGTCGAATTTTTAAATGTTTCTATCTCTCAAACGAACGAACGAATGAATAATTAATCAGGTCTATCAACAGTGTGAACTGGCAGCGTGTGGAAAAAAATTGGTTTGAAAAAAAAAAAAAAGTACAGGACCCGTTTAAACCCCATAATGCCTTTCGTGTATATCGGGATATACCTATATCTTTTATACGTCTTTCGTACTCGGAGGCCTTTGTGGTCAGTAACACGCCGATGGCTTTTACTTTCCAATAAGTTCTTGGTACACTTTTAGCTTCAGTTGACCTGGAAGCAAAGGTCAATTTTATAAATTCTCCTCGATGTGGATAGACCCTCATGACCACTGGATCGATAAGAGAGCCAGATGTGAAGTTACAGTTCCGTTCTTGCACAGTCTATGCATATGTTGCTGACATGGAAATCAGACAGGGAACCCTAGGCATATGTTACTAACTAAACTACCAGACACAACATAATAGACATATTGTTTGTCTGTCTTTTATCTCATTATGTCGGCTCTGTGGCGAAGGAGTTACGTTCGCATTTCGTACCCCCGCATACCACGCTAGAAACACAGCTGCGGGGCGATTTGGTAACAGAACACTTTGCATTGGTTTTCATACAATGGTGTGAGTGCCGGTCGTCCAGAAGAAAAAAAAAACCGGTAAACTACTGAATGCAAACTTGACAAGAAATCACCAAAACAATTCTGCGGTTGACTGCGACGACCTGTAAAGGATATGCAACTAACTTAACTTTTGTATCCTCTATCGAAGCATAAGCCCTCAACCATCATGAGCACTTACTGACCTAAGAAAATTGGTGTACAGGCAAGAAATTCGACTTCCTTGCCTCTGGTTTTGTCAAATGGGGCTCAGTCTCTTTCTGCTTCCTTCGTTTGTTGTGCAGAGCGGCCTGTCTAAAGCATCGCCCAAAGCACGAACTCCGTAGCAATAGCGATGATCCCTAGTTCCTTGAAGACAGTAAACGATCAGACATCCCTCTGAGCGGGAAACAGGCGACTTAATCACCCAGGGTAGCTCTGGCACACAACCCCCGAGTCTGTAGACCAGCTGATCGCTGATGGATTCAGTCGTTGCAGAAGTCAGACAACCTGAACGCCAAGACATTCGGATTAAGAGGAAAATCACACAGTCTGCAGAAGAATTCCTTACGAACTACCAAACCAATCGACAGACCGATCTATCAATTAATGAACGAACGAACGAGCGAACCGACCAACCGTCCAACATACCGAATAACCAATCAAACGACCGACCAATCAACCGACCGACCACTTATTCAGCCAATCAAAAAACAACTAAACAATTAATCACCCGACAAATCAGCTTATCAACAAACCAACAAACTAATAAACTAACCAACCAACCTTCTAATCAACCAACCAACCAGTGAGCTAACCACCCAACCTACAAACCAATCGGCCAAACGACCGACCAACTGATCGACCAGCTAAACGACCAACCAACTAATTAACCAACCAATCAACCAGCTAATCAACAAACGAATTAATCAGTCAACCAACCATATAACAAACTAATCAACATAACAACTGACCAACGAACTAATCAATCAATCAATCAACCATGAAAGGTACTCTAAATGAGCTCGACTTGGAGCTTACCCCCCCAGAAAACTGACATATGGTGTGTCTATAGAAGAGTGCTGAAGTATAGAGTGTATGTAGAAGTGTGCTGAAGTATGGAGTGTATGTAGAAGTGTGCTGAAGTATAGAGTGTATGTAGAAGTGTGCTGAAGTATAGAGTGTATGTAGAAGTGTGCTGAAGTATAGAGTTTATGTAGAAGTGTGCTGAAGTATAGAGTGTATGTAGAAGTGTGCTGAAGTATAGAGTTTATGTAGAAGTGTGCTGAAGTATAGAGTGTATGTAGAAGTGTGCTGAAGTATAGAGTTTATGTAGAAGTGTGCTGAAGTATAGAGTGTATGTAGAAGTGTGCTGAAGTATAGAGTGTATGTAGAAGTGTGCTGAAGTACAGAGTTTATGTAGAAGTGTGCTGAAGTATAGAGTTTATGTAGAAGTGTGCTGAAGTATAGAGTGTATGTAGAAGTGTGCTGAAGTATAGAGTGTATGTAGAAGTGTGCTGAAGTATAGAGTTTATGTAGAAGTGTGCTGAAGTATAGAGTGTATGTAGAAGTGTGCTGAAGTATAGAGTGTATGTAGAAGTGTGCTGAAGTATAGAGTTTATGTAGAAGTGTGCTGAAGTATAGAGTGTATGTAGAAGTGTGCTGAAGTATAGAGTTTATGTAGAAGTGTGCTGAAGTATAGAGTGTATGTAGAAGTGTGCTGAAGTATAGAGTGTATGTAGAAGTGTGCTGAAGTATAGAGTGTATGTAGAAGTGTGCTGAAGTATAGAGTGTATGTAGAAGTGTGCTGAAGTATAGAGTGTATGTAGAAGTGTGCTGAAGTATAGAGTGTATGTAGAAGTGTGCTGAAGTATAGAGTGTATGTAGAAGTGTGCTGAAGTATAGAGTGTATGTAGAAGTGTGCTGAAGTATAGAGTGTCTATAGAAGAGCACTGACATATAAAGTGTCTATAGAAGATCACTGACATATAGAGTATGCATAGAAGAGAACGTCACATAGAGTGTTTACAGACGAGGAAGTGCATGGAGACTGACTCTATCGGATATCTAAAGAAGAGAAGTGAAAGGGATAATGACTCTACATAAAGACGTAGGCCTGCAGTTTGGGCGCGCCGTTCCTGGGATTGATACATGTTTAAAGTAGGTCAGCATGCCCGAATGGATAAGAACGCGCGTACGGATATCGATGTAAGGGTATGGTAAATTATACACCGGACATTTTGAATAAAATGTTGACTTCTCGTGCTTGACTCTGGGATGTAAATTACAAGAATCTCTGAAGTCAGAGTGGGCTCGCCTGATGGCGAGGGATACAGGTAACAGAGAAAGCTAATAAAGACACACAATTCAGTCCAGCACCACCAGAATTAGTGTGTATTGACTACGCTAGAGTTCAAAACTAGAGAGCGAAAAACAAAATTGTGTAATGAAATAGTTAAAAACCCACTGACTAAAGACCTCTCGAGACGGACACGTGCAGTCCACGGAGACGATATTTCTGCGAAGACAATGCCACAAGATTGGAATGTGTTCCTGGATTGGCTGAACCCCTTCCGTGGAAGTTTATCGATCTGTACCGGACCACGCCACTGGCTGGAACCAAAGGCGGAGACCGGATAAAGGGAATGAAGTTAAACTTACCAACTGGCTAAAATATTTTGGCTAGCTATAATTTGGAGTATGGCATTAATAACTAATACTTCGGAAAAGTGGGAACAAAGAAATGGTAACTGGTGAGTTATAAAGTTATTTGCGTTTCCTTTAGAGGACGTCGCAGTCAACCCTATCAATTTTGACTGTTTGTATTTTCTTGGCAAGTTTACGCACAGTAGTTTGCCGCTGCTTTCTGAACGAACCGCACTTATACTATTGTATTAAAACTAAAGCAAGGCGGTCTGCTGTCAAATCGCTTGCAGCTGTGTTTCGAACACGGTGGCGGGATTACAGTTTGCGCCCATAACTTCTTGGCCACGGAACAGGTGAGTACTCGTGAGAACTAGATGTTTTTTATGACATCAGGTCTTCGATTTAGATTTGGAACTCAAATTAGCTTTCGTTGCAGGATACAAAGGCTACATTCATGTTTTGTCGACTTTCGTCCCTTAGTCTGTTGAAGGAGAATATGTCAGGTGCACTAACTCTATGGCCAGAAGCAAGATATCGTTGTCATTAAACAAGATGTTTCAGTAAGGTATAATGTTTTTTCTCTGTCGGGGAAACAGAGAGCCCTATCTTGCACAGTTGGCGGCGACTGCACTAGCCATCATCATCATCATCATCATCATCATCATCATCATCATCATCATCATCATCATCATTGTCAAGAGGTAACGTTTGACTCTCTCCACAATATGACTTCATGCACTACAATGCATCAACGTTCACCTCAAGATCTATCTTGGCTCTAGGGTACCATGACTCTCTGCGACCATGAGTGGCTTGCGCCGACATTACTACACAGCATATATAACAGCTTCACCATGCATTCCAAGAACCAATCAACAAATGTGAGGTAGAGCGAACTATGGTATAATTACACATAGGTGACATCAGCTAACGGATCCGAATGAGTATGCGCATCTAGTCTTCAGACTTTCGCGCATTACAAGCACTCTCGTCCTTCCTTCACTAATCGTCTCCCCATCCCACTGTTAATGTTAGGAATCACGCTGGCTGTCTGCTATCACATTAATGTCTACATGATCATCTCCTACCTTACTCGTACCCGACTGGTAACCACTGTCGATTAGCCAGCGTCTATGGCGCGATCATGATTCGGCCAGCACGCCTCAACATGCAACTCCAACGAACACCAGCGATCAGTCAAGCCCGGACGATCTCCGTTGAATGGCAATACACAACCCGATCTACTCCCTGCAAATATCGAAGACTGGCCGCCGCGTCCTGGCTGGACTTCTGTGACTGGGGGTAGAACACTTCCTCTCACTTCGCAAGCTGGACCCCAAACTAATCCTTAAGCCGTTATGGCGTTAGGTGACGTCCTATCATGACGTCCAAATTGCGTTCAATGTTGGTGTCACAATGTTCACCATTTGTGACACCCTTTATCTTCTTCTTTGATGCGCTAACTCATCAATTGCCTGCATCACTGTCATTTACTACATGACAGCTTTGCCCCCTCTACAATGAAAATGATCGTTAGACCATTTTCTATGTTATCTTGACATGCAAGGAAATGATGTCCACGACGTAAATTACATCCTATTGTGATAGACAACGCATTCACCGTCCTTGGAACTTAGTTTGTCAACATGAACCAATCTAGATCGTGGGATATTGAACACCGGACTAAAATACAAGTCTCGAACACCGCCACCTCTACATTCTATAAATGATCCCTGAGATGTTATCGCGTTACCATGCCCGACTACTTGTAACTAAACTAAGGCTCAAACACCGCCAGTTCATATATTAAGATCTGTTATCGCGTATATATGTTGACACCCTAAAACTACTAACAGTCTCTATATCCCCGAGTTCTGTCAGTTAAATAAAAACACCATCTAGTGTTGCATACCCAACGATCACATGATCCGTAGTCTACAACTTATTGTCCCTGACGTGAATACATATATCTCCACAACTGCATGTCGACCTGGCACACCCTCATTTCTTTTCGCTATAGCATAGGGAAAACTATTCTCAATATCACTGTGTTATATAACTATAGTGTGTTGTTCATTTGTTATATGTATTTATGTATCCTATAATGTGTAATGTTTACTATATGTTTGTGTCTATTAATTTTCTTTCATTCCTTTCTCTTCCTTCATCCATCGTGAAAATGATATGTATGATGATCAATAGTTAACACAGCACATACTACTGACCTTACGAATTACAACACATCAATGTCTGGATAATTAAAATAACAAATATCAATCCTCATAATAATTATAAAAACAAAATATATAAACATAACATTAAAACAATAAACATATTCCTTTATGAAACCTGTATATCACTTAAGATATTCTTAATTAATTTGCTCGAAGATCCGCACAGACTCTGTCCTCGAGTTTATGTCCTCTATTAAAAATTCCAATATAATGAATCTTCATATACTAACACAATTAAAATCATCTACAAACCACCGCCGATACTACCATATTGGCTTGTGACAGAATGAAACCACACACATCGGTTATGCCACGTGAACCTTTTCACTTGTTTCTTATATTGGCTTGTGACAGAATGAAGCCACACTCATCGGTTATGCCACGTGAAACTTTTCCCCTGTTTCTCTGAAATAATAATAACAACAAGTGACTAAGTTACGTCTATACTTTCTTTTAAAAAAAAATTATATATTTATCTGTGGTATTTCAGCCTTAGCCACAGTCATCATACCGTAATGTTACACTAAAAAAAATAAAACAGAAACCATATATATATACATATATATATATTTATATATACATAAAACTTTCATAGTTTATTTATAATCTACTGAGTAAATCCGCTAAATTATTTTGTGTTCCAGAAATGTGAGCAACGGAAAAATCAAAATCCTGGAGCAAAAGCGACCATCTGTGTATTCTTGCGTTTTTGGGAGACCCATCTTTAAAGATTTTCAATGGCATACTGTCTGAAATAACCAAAAACTTTTTCCCTAACAGGTATTTTTCAAATTTCTTAATTGCCTCTACCACAGACAGTGCCTCCAGTTCGGTAATCGCATACCTCCGTTGAGTTTGATTCAATTTACGACTGGAATACAGAACTGGATGCAACAGTCCATTATATTCCTGAAGCAAAATTGCTGATATGGTATGTGAGCTGGCATCTGTCTGTACCACAAAGTCTTTTGACATGTCTGGAATTCTAAGAATTGGTGGAGAACTAAATAATGATTTTATTTCTTGAAGAATTTTTTCATGTTCTTCCGACCATCGAATTTTATTTGGTTGCTCTTTTTTAAGAAGTTCTGATAATTTAGTGGTCATTCCAGCAAAGTTCCTTATAAATTTCTGATAGTAATTAATAAGACCAAGCAATGCTCTAACCTCTTTTTTTGTTTTGGGGGAACTAATGTTAAGAATTTTCGTAACAATGTTCGGATCAGTGTACAAAAAACCCTTTGAAATTCTATGTCCTAAGAATTGACTTTCGTTTTTGCTATGTTTTACAGTTAACCTAAACATTGGAATGCGACAACAGATATGTCTAAGAATGTACGCATGATGTACTTTTTCGGTAGTATGAACACCAATGATGAAATAGAATTCTGAAGACCATAAGGAAGATAAAGGTATTCATATAATTCTAAAGGTGTTACGAATGTGGTGATGTGTATTGAGTCTTCTGATATCATTTATTTAGTATTAACCGATATGATTTAGGAAACTATGTAGACTTCGCCATGCCCGCCATTACAGGTCTATTTGGGCATATGTTCTGGATAAAGATATTCATTTATACACATCTAAAAAAAAAATGATCATGAATATAAACAAGACAATGAACACAGTAGACGACATCACATCTTATAAAAATAATCATGATGACAATACGACCACAACATCATTATATGTTTTACGCAAGGTTAGTAAAATTCATTCAGCAGAAAATATAAACGAAATTCATTGAAACCATGCTTCACTGTATCAATACTGTAGTCGTGTGTCACTACCCATACACACGCCAACAATAGAGCTCCACTGTTGCATGATCTCCATGCTGTTATCAGTTTTAACTACTATTAATAACCACACCTTCCTACAACAAAACCCTGTTATGTGTCAATAACCCATACCCACAACAGCGATTAGTTGTCTTTACTATCATATGTTCAACAATTCGCATCGGAAGACCTACACCACATAACAATTACCCATGTCATATGCCAGAGGGCTGCCAAACACGATAAGAACATATTATGGGCAGCGACTTCGTCGCCACACGTTGTACTCCATATATCATTTTGCAAATTTCACTTCGCCAGATGTTTACACCAGCTGTTAATTTTCTACTGGACAAATCCCAACCAATTCTAGTGTCAAACCTTCTGAACAATATACATGTTTATATCAAAATTATTTCGGCTCAGGCCATTCCTTCTGATGTTATCCAACCTGCATCTATACCAATCTTGATGAAGTGCTGAAAAGAAGACATGTTGTCCATTTGTAATCTATCCTTTCTTTATCCGCGATCAATTGTGCTGCAATTCTGTCGTTTTCTGCAGTCATCTTTTCCTTCTCAAATACTCTTTGTCTTTCTTGTTCATCTAGTCGATCCTTTTCCAATTGTCTAATCGCAACTCTTTCGTTCCTTTCATGAGCTTGAAAATCTGTAAATTGTTTCTCCGACCACGATATAAGATCTGCTCCTGTCAAACCTGCATCTTTCCCAATTGCAATAAAATCCTGTAATGATGACATGTTTTTCTGTTTCTATAATACTCAATAATAATGATGAAAGTGCGAAATGAAGACCAGAAAAAAATAATTTACCAAACTATAGACATGGCTTATAAGTATTACAATCGACAGATAAAATCGAAGAAAGTTGAAAGAAATAATTAATAAATTACAATTAGATACATTAATAACGACAAATGACAAATAATTTTATAATAGACACGACCTATAACTCAGCAGTTACAGTATAGACAGAGTTAAAGTTCTTTAGATTCCAGCATTATGTAACAACTCAATAATGCACCGCTCATAAGATCTCCCAAGACAAAATAGCATAAAATTGTGTATCACGCTTATGACGTCATCACACTTATGATAATACAGACAAAATAAATGCGTGCAAAATTACAGTATTCTGACCATAACCAATTACTGACAAACCACAAACAAATAGAATACTTAGCTCAAGAATAAGTAAACCTTTTCCAACAGTCCGACAGTAGAACAATCCCCTCGATTTGATAACTAATTTTGTTCGATGTTACTCCGTAAGCGCGACTCTGATGAGTTTATATGTACATTCCTGAAATCCTGGGTCTGCGTACCTTTCTAAATGACATTCCTGTGTCCATTTGTTGTACTTCGGCGTTAATTCATCAAGTTTCTCTGTATGTTTAACATGTTGAACTGTCGTAGGTTAAACATATTACGATAATAACACTCTAGGCACGATGCCTGTGATCAGCCTTAGAAGGAGCCTGACTGATGTGAGTGTTATTTGCTACTCAATGTAGCTATCAGGTTTAGCACTATTTTGTAATGCTTTGTCGATCTGCACTGAGATAACCA
>OY992894.1:81771712-81776712 GCA_963921405.1 Cepaea hortensis | reverse complement strand
CCACTCATAACCACGGCACCTGATATCCAAGCCAGACGGAACATTTCCATCACACCAAATCCGTACAATACGCCATCTTTCACGCAGGAGGGTGATAATTATGAAGATACGTTCCCTCTTCTCCACAGCAAGGATCAATCCAGTAGTAACAACAACGTGCCACCACAGCCTCCTGTTAGCCACGAATCAGAGCCTGTAGTTGGAAGTCGTTACACACCCGTGAGAAATCAACAGTATCCACTCCATTGTAACCCAGAGTTGTTATACCTCACACGGTTTAGCCCAACTTCACTTCGGCAGGCATTTATGATGTCGCTGTACCAAGGACCAACACAGCCTGGTATTTACTAGCAATTCAGCACAAAGCAACACCGGATCTCGGTACAAGAAAGGGCCTCTCCTATAAAGTTTATGCGCATACTTGGTTATTGATTTATATAGCAACGTATTAGATTGTACGCGGCTGTAAACATTGACTCGTATTGAAGTCACAGAGATTGACACTTAGATATCTTTTATAATACTTTTTATCGCCTTAATACCCTGAGTGAGGGGGTCTTCACTCCCCGCTTTAAACAGAGACATTGACTTGTATAGTCATTTATTGATTCTTTTGGATAACAGTTGGTACTTAGCTTGTGAAGTAGTTTTTTTCAAGTTAATTATTTGTTGTATGTTCTTTAATTCGTTTTGTTCCTTGTTTGCATTATATTCGTTGGTCTAATTAGTTATATCGTTATAATATTGTCATTTACTTATTGATTTGTATTACTGATATTTTGTAAGTTAATGTAATTGTGATTTTTTTATGATCTTGTATTTTAGCTTAACTTTGACGAATTTACACTTTCTTCATGGATGAAATGTCTGAGAAGTGGCAACACTGGCTCAATAAGTCAGGAATACGCCTTGGACACTTATACATTTGCAGCTTATTTAACAATCTACCAGAGTTATCTTCTATTCTTAATCAAAATTTTCATTTATTCGGCCTTAGTGAAAGTAGGCTTAATGATACAATTTCAGATGAGGACATCTCTATTAAAGGGTACAAAGTTTTTAGAAGAGATCCCTGTAGGAAACAAGAGACAGGCATAATAACCTATGTTTCTAATTTACTAAATGCTCACCGTAGGCTAGACTTTGAAACTTGCGAAATAGAATGTATCTGGCTAGAGCTAAAACTTCAAAACCGCACACCCCTGATAATTGGCTACCTTTATAGAAATCCCAGTGCTGGACACGTCTGGTACGAAAACTTCACTACCATGATGGATGTGGTTTTCGCTTCTGGGAAGGAAATTATACTACTCGGAGACTTTAACATTGACACCAACAAATCCAACATAATATGGGGAAATATAATTGCATCATACAATTTCCAACAAATAGTACAACAAGCTACTAGAGTAACAAAGTCATCTTCAACAGTCATAGATCACATTTATGTAACTTGCTCAGACAACATCATAGAATGCACCGTACCAAATTGTGCAATGAGCGATCACTACCCAATATGCTGCACGTGGTCTAAAAAAGGAATTAAAACTCCTAAACATAAACACATAAGTGTAAAATATAGAAGTTACAAAACTTTCAACGAAAACGCATTTTTACAGGACTTGCTCAGTTCACCTCTAGACAATGTTTATCAGCTTCCTGACCCGGATAATGCTCTGGAATTCTGGATGAAAACCTTTATTGATGTTTTTGATAGACATGTGCCAGTCAAGGAAGTTCGAGTAAAACACCACGTCAAGCCACCTTGGATCACCCAGGAAATACTTGAAATTATGAGAGACAGAGATAAAGCACATAAAAAGCGGGATCTCAGTGCATACCGTACTCTTAGAAACAAAGTTCAATATAGCATACGACGGGAAAAGAAAAATTACTTTAAGAACTTAGTAATGGATAAAACAAATAGTAAGGATATATGGAAGGCAATTAACACCTTGACAAACAAGTATAACTTCCGAAATTCTTTACCATCAAATCATATTACATGCGACCAATTCAGTAAATTTTTTCAAACTGACATAGACCAGTTGAAGGCTTCAATACCTAATTCTCCTTGCAACTTATCTTTATTGTCATCGTTTTGCGAGAATAGATGCTCCCGCGATATTCTTTCCGACATACCGCTAATGACAATCACTGAAGTATTCACTTACCTCAGTAACCTAAAAAACACAACCTCATCTGGGTTAGATGGAATCAGCAACCGGATTCTCCGTTGTGCTGCGCCAGTGATTTGTACATCACTAACCTATGTATATAATCAGTGTCTAACCAAAGGCCACTTTCCATCAGCTCTCAAAATCGCTAAAGTGTACCCTCTTCTTAAATCTGGTTCATTGGACAATGGTCTCCCGAACAATTACAGACCCATTTCCTTACTATCATCACTATCTAAGCCACTAGAAAAACACATCCATAAAGTAACATTACAGTATTTAGTTCGCAACAAGCTTATTGTTGACAGCCAATCAGGATTTCGACCAAAATATTCTTGCCATACGGCCCTAACAAACATGATAGAAAATTGGCACCATAATATAAACAACAACAGTCTATGTGGAACTGTGTTTATTGATTTCAAGAAAGCATTTGATATGATAGACCATGTTATTTTAATTAAAAAACTCGATACAATGAAAATTGGCCTTAATGTAGTCACTCTAATATCATCTTTTCTATCAAGCAGAAAGCAAGTAGTATCACACAATAAATCTCTGTCTCAAACCACTACCTTTAATATTGGAGTACCGCAAGGCTCTATTCTTGGCCCTCTATTATTTGCCATATATATTAACGATCTACCTTTGCATCTTTCGTCGTCCTGCGATCTATTTGCAGATGACTGTACGGTGTACACAAACGCTGAAAACTGTATTTTACTGGAGTCGTCTTTACAACAAGAATTAAATAATGTAGTTAAGTGGAGCTATTCAAACCGTATGCAAATTAACATCACTAAAACAAAAGCAATGTTATTAACAACCAGACAAAGACTTCAAACTCTAAGCCCACACACATCACTTCAACTTCACATCGATAACATGCCAGTAGAAAGTGTAATTGAGCACAAAACATTAGGCCTAATCATTGATAGAAACCTAACCTTTAATTCCCATGTTCAAGCGCTCATTAAACAAACAGCGAAAAAAGTCTATCAACTCGCCAAGATTAAAAACTTCCTTGATGAGGACACAAGGAAACTATTCTATACTTCTCATATACAGACACACTTTGACTACTGCTCTACAATCTGGGACGGTTGTTCTAATTCAAACACTAAGCGACTTTACTCACTCCAGAAACGGGCCATGAGTCTAATTTATAGCAAACATTTATCTGACAATCCTAGCCTGTATAAACGCCTTCAGTTACTACCATTCCGCAAACGCCTGCTTTTCAATAAAGCTAAACTAATTCACAAAATCCTGCATCGGAATGCCCCAAATTACCTTTGGCCTTTGTTTAAATATAATGCTAGACACAGTAAACGTTTAAATATACTACACATTCCGAAGCCTAGGATTGACTTATACAAAACAAGCTTAACGTACTCTGCATCTCAGCTGTGGAACAATCTTCCACAAGAAATCAAAGACATCACCAATCCCTATTCATATAATCGCAAAATATTCGAACACTATCTCAATACGGATTACCTTCCCCCTTAATAATTGAGATAATAATAATAATAAAACCCTAGTATAACAGCCAATCACCTTTTTGTAGGCCAGTATATTCCACATGGCTAATAACAAGTGTCAGACCATTATCTAATATTACTGTGTTGTGTAGTTTTGATGTTTGCATTTTGCCCATGCCTTTATAATGCATATCTTTTATATTGTTACTGTTCTTTGTTAGCCTTGAATGATGTGTGAATGAAATAATGTATGAAAGAGAGTGATAGAAGGGCAGAATGTTAGACGGGCCTGCGTGCCCAATTCTTAACCCTTTGAAAATAAAGTTCGTTCGTTCGTTCGTTCGTTCGTTCTATCTATCTATCTATCTATCTATCTATCTATCTATCTATCTATCTATCTATCTATCTATCTATCTATCTATCTATCTATCTATCTATCTATCTATCTATCTATCTATCTATCTATCTATCTATCTATCTATCTATCTATCTATCTATCTATCTATCTATCTATCTATCTATCTATCTATCTATCTATCTATCTATCTATCTATCTATCTATCTATCTATCTATCTATCTATCTATCTATCTATCTATCTATCTATCTATCTATCTATCTATCTATCTATCTATCTATCTATCTATCTATCTATCTATCTATCTATCTATCTATCTATCTATCTATCTATCTATCTATCTATCTATCTATCTATCTATCTATCTATCTATCTATCTATCTATCTATCTATCTATCTATCTATCTATCTATCTATCTATCTATCTATCTATCTATCTATCTATCTATCTATCTATCTATCTATCTATCTATCTATCTATCTATGTATCTATCTATCTAATCTATCTGTCTGTCTGCCTGCCTGCCTTCCGGCCGGCCGGCCGATCCACCCACCCACCCACCTACCGACCGACCCACCGACCGATCCACCGACCGACCGACCGACCGACCCACCCACCCAGTCAGCCATCCAGCCAGCCAGCCAGCCAGCCACCCACCCACCTACCTTTCTACCTACCTACCTACCTACCTTTTTGTCTGTCTGTCTGTCTTGTCTGTCTGTCTGTCTGTCTGTCTTTCTGTCTGTCCGCGCTATTAAATATTGATAAAAGTTACTGGAAAAAACGTCAGGACCATGTGTTGAAAGAGGAAGAGGCTATTGGAGAAAGGGTGGATTGAATTTTATGCAACCGAAAGCAATCATCAACCTACTGGAATCGTCCGACACAGATTAAGGTCTGAGCAGATAGCAGACCTTAATCTACGTACACACTTACTGGGATATTTTGCTCCAACTATTCAGACGAATTGCAGGCCCTAAA
>OY992894.1:81695040-81771512 GCA_963921405.1 Cepaea hortensis | reverse complement strand
GGACGGAGGAGGCGGAGGGAGAAGGAGGAAGGAGTAGGAGGGAGGAGGATGGAGGAGGAGGGGAAGAGGGAGAAGGAGGAGGGAGAGGTAGGAGGAGGAGGGGGAGGAGGAAGAGGAGGAGGAGGGAGGAGGAGGAGAGAGGAGGAGGAGGTAGAGGGAGGAGGTAGAGGGAGGAGGAGGGAGTAGGATGGAGGAGGAAGAGGGAGAAGGAGGAGGATGAGGGAGAAGGAGGCAGGAGGAGGGAGGAGGAGGGATAGGGAAGAGGAGGGAGGAGGAGGAGGGAGGAGGCGGAGGGAGAAGGAGGAAGGAGTAGGAGGGAGGAGGATGGAGGAGAAAGGGAGAGGAAGAGGGAGAAAGAGGAGGGAGATTGAGGAGGGAGGAGGATGGGGGAGGAGGTAGAGGGAGGAGGAAGAGGAGGAGGAGAGAGGAGGAGGAGGATGGAGGGAGGAGGTAGAGGGAGGAGGAGAAGAGAGGAGGAGGGAGTTCGCCATTCCGAATTCATACTAGTCTAGGTTCTGTGATTTCGGTCCTTCCATTAATTGTTCTTCCCTTCTACATGACTGTAGATAACTTCCTTACACATAAAGAGATGAATTGTTATTGATATTGCCGTGGCATGGAGGAATATCAGCAGCAGAGTTGATCCAGAAAACCAAAGACCGAGATCTACGGAGAGCCATGAACGCTTACGCCAGCCGGCACGGTACTTGATGATGATGATGATTGCCGTGTGACGATTCTGTGTAGTCACGTCATTTTCTTCGTTTTCCCTAGCGTTTTGGTTCGGGGATTCTTTCACCATCATCAGCATATATTTACGTACGTATTTTGGGAGGGGAAGGAGGGAGGAGGAAGAAGAAGAAAAAAAAAATACGACAGTTGGTAACACTGGAATGAAAGGAAGACGTGTAGAAAATTTCATCTCAATCGGATGGACCGTTCGCGAACGTATAAAGGACATACATATTTACATACATACATCCTAATTTATATATAAGAAGATGGACAGGAGTGATATTCCTCTATAATTGTCACATTGGAACTTGTCTCCTTTCTTAAAGATAGGTATCAATAATGACTCTTTCCAGTGATGGGGTAATTCTTCTGTCCTCCAGATTTTTATTATTAGTTCGTATAGCTTTAGATGTAATACATGGCCGCTTGCCTTTATTTAGCAGCAAATCCATCAGCCCCAGTTGCCTTATTGTTTTTAAGTCGTGTTATTACATCTAGGATTTCTTCAAAAACAGGTTCTACAATTTGTGGTTCACACGTTAGAACCGCTTCCTGTGGGAAAGTGTTACTTGGAGCTTCACAATTTAGTAATTAAACAAAGTATTCTTTCCATGTGTTACACATTTCCCCATTGGTATTTATCATATTCCCATTTTTATCTTTTAAATCATATGTATTGTGTTGGTGCCCTCGTTTCATTGACTTCAGATCTTTAAAAAACTTTCTGGATTCGTTTTTCTGGTGATTAGTTTTCATATCTTTGATTATATTGCTCATATATTCTCGCTTCTGCTGATAAACTATTTTTGTGGTCTCTTTACATTCGGTTCTATATTGCTCTTCATTTTGGATGTTGTTGATGTCATTTAACCACAACTGTTTGGCATTCTTTTTCCTAATGACTGCTTCTTCACATTTTTTATTGAACCATCTGTTCTTTCTATGCGTGGTTAACACACCGAGACATTCTTCTGCGGTAGTTTGAATTGTATTCTTGATGTTCAACTAAGTTTGGTCAACGCTTTCCTCCAACGGGTTTTGTAGTATTTCAAGTTTACATTTTATTTCATCTGCAAATTTCTCTTTGACTGTACTTTCTTGTAGTTTTTCTCTTTTATATTGTTGGGTGTAACCTTTGTAGTTTAGCATAGAAAGCTCTCTTAAGTTTTATTTTAAATTTTGCTCCAACGAGGAAGTGGTCGCTGTGTCACTCAGCTCCTCTATAACTTCTAACTTGTTGTATGTTTGATGAATTTTTTTGTTAATTAAAATGCGATCTATTTGATTAAAGGTTCTCTTGTCACATGATTTCCAAGTTTGTTTATGTATATCCTTTCTTTGCAGTCTAGTACTGCTGATCTGCAGTCCTTTGGCTTCTGCTAGGTTGATGACTCTCCATCCATTGTCATTTGAAGTTGCATATAGGCTTTCCATACCGGCAACTTTTTTATTAGTTTGCTCTCTACCTATTTTTGCATTGAAGTCTCCCAGACAATCAGGATATTCTGTTTGGGGGTTTCTTCTATGACATCTTCCAGATCATTATAAAAGTCTTCTTTGATATCTTCTTCTTTCTCTTCAGTAGGTGCATGTACATTAATCATCGTTATATGTTTCCATTTACCTGTAATAATAATAATAATAATAATAATAATAATAATAATAATAATAATAATAATAATAATAATAAATGTAAAAAATTACCATGGTAGATCATTGACATTACTGTGCGAAATTGTGTATATTTCAACTTGAAGGATTTATCTAGTTAATTTCACGTAAGTTGTGTGATTTCTGCAGTATGTACCTGACGAGATGCAGCGAAATATGCCAGGCAATAAATCGTGCAATCTATTGTTTGTGTCTTCGTTATTCAAATAAATGTAAACGATAATAAATCATGGAAGAAAATGTTATGGTTGAAAATGAAACAACCCTCCCCCCCCACCCCACACCTCTACTCCCCTTTTCTCTCTGTCTGGCTCTCTCGATTCAAAAGTAAAGCTCCTGTTACCACGCCTTGAGGCGTATGTGTATATAACGCAAACACCATTGTCACATGCCTGTGTTCAGTGGCATTAAGGTGAGTGGCCGTACAATATAAACAGTTCACGAGGTGAAAGGGCATTCACCGGAAAGAAAATATAAGGAGATAAACGGGGAAGGGTGTAAGGTAGAGGGGCTGCAAGAAGGGACAGACAGTTGGAGCAGTGAGGTGGTGTTTGTGTGGATCATTGTGAGGGCGCATAGAATTGTTTAAAAAGACAGGGACAAAGATTGACGGGGCAGTTGATGTTTTGACTCCGAGTTGAGAGGGAGTTGAGTTTAGACCGGACCAGGAGAAGGTCGTGGTCTGAGAAAGTGAAGAATTGTGACGGAGTTCGGAAGATAACTCCGCACTGTGGGTTCCATTGATAGTGAGTGGAATTCGAGACCCAGAGTGGGTTACTTTGAGTCGGGCCTAGAGAGAGGCTAGTATACCTGTCGTGTGGGACGAGATTTAGTAGCCGTGAGAGGTAGTGTTATTCGAAGTGTTCCATTGGGATGGAGATATATTCTTAGAGAATTATTGTTCCCAGATTTATGGAGGCTACGTCCGTGCAAGATTGAGATTTCTGGGAGGCTTCGTCCGATCAAGAACACTATAGACATTGTTGTCATTCCGTTTATTTGTGAACTCGTCGATTAGAGAGAATACTAACATCAGAGACATTAGTCGGATGCCCAATTACAACAACAATGATGAGGGCTCTCCTGTCAAGAATAAACACCATTTTCAGTAGACAGCGCATTTCAAAAGTGTCGGAGAATTAATACAGAGTCCACGAGAAACCAGATAAAAATAACACTTCTCACTCAGAGAGAGAGAGAGAGAGGGTGGACAGCGGAGAGTGTCCACGGTATAAACACTGGTTTTTTTTTCCGTGTGGGAACTGGGTAGCACAGAGGTCACGAGAAGGTCAGGACAGGTAAATTGGATACCAGGCAGTATTTCTTCAGCTATCAGGGACGTCAGAAAATTAACGCAAACAGGCGCGTGTGTTTATAAGGTCAGGTGAACTTGTGGACAGCGAGTGTGTGTGTGTACGGCGTCTTCAGAGTTCGGCGCAGATAATAAGACGGAAAGGGGCGCCAGGGGAGTTACGAGGGTAATTCATGGTTAAAAACTCGCCAGGAGGAGGGGAGTTATAGGAGGAAAGTGTGGGGAACACACAAAGGTGACAATCGTTGCTCCACAGGAAAGTAAAAGTTTCTACACGGATTATTGTGATAAAGAGAAACAGAGATGACCTTGTGAGTCAAGGCCGAGAACCAGGGAATTTGACGGAAAAATTTCCACTGAGAATAACACGTTGGGTTTCTACTGAAACTAGGATTTACGTTTAACGTCTTTGTGTGTGTGTGTCATCATCGGCAAACAAACCACAACAGTCATTCAAGTGCCGTCTTTGCAACTATGAGCCCATTTCTTCACCAAAAAAGACTTGCAAAGCGGATTTAAAGCGCGTGATCATTTTCTGCCATTCGTTGATTTAACCTGGTCAGCAACAGTGAAACCATACCATCACTTCAAAGCGACAGTGACTACGCAGATAAACATTCATTGATTTTAAAGGTATTTTCGGCTCCCCAAAACGCAACGAAAACCCAATATTTCTGGCAAAACAAGAGCGTTCACATACATTATACAATCACAGGCCAACTCTACAGGGAGGGTTACCAAAACATTACGGACTGTGAAGATACAAGGCGTTGGGATAATTACCATCATCTTAAACTTTTACGACAGTCGAAAATCGTGTCACCACGTCAATAAAAAGTGACAACGCATCAGAACATTAATTCATTGTGGGAATCTAACGTTGTAATCTTTTTAAAACAGTAACGGACAGACATTTCCAGGCTATTTTCGGACACTATTAAAAACAAACTAAGGACTTTTGTAAGATTCTACCATCGCATTGGTGTCGGCAACCCTTGTTTGCTTCTGTTGTTCTCATCGTCCTAAGTATTGTGGTTGTGTGTTACTCAATTACTTGTATGTGGTCCAGTGTTTGTCAGGTGTAGGGGATTTTTGGGTTGTTTCTTGAGAGTCGGGAGACAGCACACAAATTTATTCTCTTTCGGGTGCTTACGATATTTTTGTAAGAAAAACGTTAATGAGTTAACGGGGCGTGCAGTGGCATTGGAATAGTCTTAACCAATATCTAGAGCCGAGTTGTCTGACGTCAGATTTGTGTATATGTTGATGCTATAAATTGTTTTCGTTTCTCTCTCTTTTCATAATATTTGCATATGATATTTGCTGTGTTCGGATATATGTTATTATTGTGAACTTTTGTCGTGTCTACTATCTAGTGGTATCTGAGTCAGTTTATATTATGCGCACGGTAGGGTCTTTCATGGGCATGTTTATGTCAGTGGTTTTTATTTCTATGTAATCATCCGTCTGCGTTTCACCGGCCTATGCGTCTAGCGTTTAATAGTTGGCATTTAGTGTGTATCATTCATTTGTGTATGTATATGTATGTTTACAACTATTTCCAGGAATTGTTCTACAGTTATTTGGTATATATATATATATATATATATATATATATATATATATATATATATATATATACGAGGGAGTATAGTTAATATTCCCCCCTCACTACCTAGTGCTTATAGAGTGACTGGGTGAGTACAGAGTGATATTTTAGCACTACGAATTGACGTACACAGGGAGTGTGGGTGTACTTAGGGAAGTGACACAAAGACTAACAGCAGAGTCGTCACATTTATAGTTGGCTGACAGACAGCAACGTGTCCACAAGTACAAGATGCCTACTTTAATGGAATATATTGAAGCAGGTGAACGAATAGGCCTGAAGGGTAAAGAGTTACAGGAGTATACCGAAGCAAAAGAACAAAAACAGATTGAAAGAGAGGAGAGGCATAATGAACGCGAGGCAAAACGCCTACAGGAAGAAAAGGTAGCTGAAATAGAAAACAAGCGTCTACAGGAAGAGACACAAGTAAAACTAGCTGAGATAGAAAACAAGCGTCTACAGGAAGAGACACAAGTAAAACTAGCTGAGATAGAAAACAAACGTCTACAGGAAGTAAAGTTAGCTGAAATAGAAAACAAGCGTCTACAGGAAGAGAAAGAGACACAAATGAAAATGGAAATTGAGAAAGAGAAGATCAAGTGTCAGATGCAAACTGAAATCGAGTTAAGAAAACTAGAACTATCTTTGAAGGGTCAAAGTGAGGAAAGCAGAAGACCGTCGCAGTCGTCACAGAGATTAAAACTGCCATATTTTACAGACCGGGACCAACTTGAAAATTATTTGGCCAGGTTCGAGGCATCAGCCAAAGCGTTAGGTATTCCAGAGAAAGAGTATGGGATGCGACTTGGCGAATTTCTTACGGGCAAGGCACTAGACACCATGTTCAATTTACCTGTAGAAGAAAGAAACAACTACACTATCTTACGTCAACGTTTGTTGACAAAGTTCCAACTAACTGAACATGGATATAGAACAAAGTTTAGACAGTTAGTGCCAGAGACAAATCAAGATTTCACAGATTTTGTTAACACTGTAAAGAATACATTTAACAAATGGATGGAGCTTGCAGAAGTAGGGAAAGATTTTAATAAATTAGTAGATCTAATGTTAAGAGACAAGGTAGTATCTGCATGCAATTCTAATTTAGTGGCGTTCTTTGAGGAACGGAAGCCAAAGGACATAGACACAATGTCACAGTTAGGGCAAAACTATATGACTGCACATCCTAACAGTTCTATTGGTAGAGAAATGACTGAGGAAATAGTCTGTGCACCGTATACGAAACAGAACCAGAGTCCAGTTATTAGACCAAGATCAAAAAGTGTAGATTTAACACAAAGATATGAGGAACAAGAACCTAAAGACAATGGTTCCCGTGGCAACCATTTTAGCAGAGCAGGACGGTACCCATACAAAAGGGGGAATTTTCAGAGACGTCCAAATAGTTATGCTGGATGTTGGAATTGTGGGAGCTGGAGACACAAAATGGCAGATTGTGATGCACAACCATCAGATGGACCAACGAACAACAGTAAAAGGGAGATCACTTGTTTCAAATGTGGAAGGAAGGGGCATGTCAGTCATCATTGTAGGATGAGGGAAACGGAGCATTCTAATGCAACACAAGTGATTGAGACTATCAACAATGAAGATTGTAGTGGGTGCAAACCTCTTTTTGAAAAAGACGGTCAACCAGTCTTAGTGTGTGGTCATACAGTGAAAGCAGGATCAGCAGTCCATGAAGGAGGTAGTCTGAAGATGCATCATGGGTTTGTTAATGATAGGCCAGCGTTAACAATTCGGGATTCCGGATGTACGTCCATCGGGGTGAGAAAGAGTTTAGTGCATTTCTCGGATTATACAGGAAAAAAGATTAGATCCATAACATTTAATGGGACAGTAGAATTCTACCCAATAGCCGTGATAACAGTAAAAACACCATACATAACTGGAAGAGTGACAGCGTGTGTTTTGGACTCACCAGTGGCTGATTTGATCATAGGAAATGTTATAGGAGTTAAAGATTGTACAGAAGAGGAAGTAGTTTATTGGGACCAAAAATATAATGTAAGCAGTAATGAGGTAGTTACCACAAGAGGACCTAAATTAGAGAGTATAGCTGAGGTAGAAGATGCACTTGAAGTAGACACAGGAACTCAGGACAAGGATAGTACAGCTGAGCAGATGAGAATGGATCCCAAATATAGTGCTAGTGGCTCCCAGAGACAAGATACTACTCTGAACAAATGTTCCCAAGGGTGTAGTAGAGTAGAAAATAGTCAGTCAGGGAAGGGTAGATGGTGTTTCGAGAGGAAGAACAATGTTCTCACTCGCAGCTTTTCAGATAGCAGAACTGCACGTGGGCAAGGAGCAGTACCTTTAGCACATAGAGACCGATATACTAGAACAGCTCAGGATAGTGCATGTGCAGGGCACATAGGCATAAGGCATATGCAGCAGAAAGCAAGGTGCCAGATAAATGGGCCAAGATTGAATAAAGAGTTCAGACTAAACAGAGACTCAAGTGTAACGGTGCAATATGCAGATAGGAAAGTTGAGTCAGGTCAAAAGAGTGTTCGCGACATTACTGACCCAGGGCTAGGGATAGCAAACAGATGTTGTAATTGTAGAGGTACCATGAGTCATGGGTACATGAAAGGTAGACACAGCATCGACAGGAATCAGAGGTGGGTTAATGCAAGAACAGAACCACCTGATATAGGGTCGGTACACAAATAGTATTGTGGGGTCGTGAAGTAGTAATAGACCTGTGGGTACATAAGTATAATGCTTTTCTATGATGTATTATTATTATGTGATGTATGAGTTCATGCATTGGTACACAAGATAGAAAGTTGTTTGTATTGATGTGGTGGGAATAAGGGAGTGTACCATGAGCATGTGATGTATTATTTAGTGTGGTAGCTAGAGTAATTTGGATTTATACTTACGACTACCCAGGCAATGTGTCTGGGTCACATATTTGATAAGTATTAGTCTCCCAACATTTGAAAACGATGTTTTCTTTTGAGGGTGGGGTAGTGTCACATGCCTGTGTTCAGTGGCATTAAGGTGAGTGGCCGTACAATATAAACAGTTCACGAGGTGAAAGGGCATTCACCGGAAAGAAAATATAAGGAGATAAACGGGGAAGGGTGTAAGGTAGAGGGGCTGCAAGAAGGGGCAGACAGTTGGAGCAGTGAGGTGGTGTTTGTGTGGATCATTGTGAGGGCGCATAGAATTGTTTAAAAAGACAGGGACAAAGATTGACGGGGCAGTTGATGTTTGGACTCCGAGTTGAGAGGGAGTTGAATTTAGACCGGACCAGGAGAAGGTCGTGGTCTGAGAAAGTGAAGAATTGTGACGGAGTTCGGAAGATAACTCCGCACTGTGGGTTCCATTGATAGTGAGTGGAATTCGAGACCCAGAGTGGGTTACTTTGAGTCGGGCCTAGAGAGAGGCTAGTATACCTGTCGTGTGGGACGAGATTTAGTAGCCGTGAGAGGTAGTGTTATTCGAAGTGTTCCATTGGGATGGAGATATATTCTTAGAGAATTATTGTTCCTGGATTTATATGCTACATGTGTCTGTGTTAATTCAGAATTAAAGGAATATTATGTGCGCAAATTAACGCTTGTTCACTGACTGGTGTTTGGTTGGGATGCATCTTGGTTAATCGGTTGTTCAACATCACATTTTACAAGGACATACCCTAGACACAACCATAGCCACTCTATCTGTCACTTAGTCAACATTCACTTTGTGTCAACCATAATTGTGTTGGCCAGTCGACACTGGATGGACCACGTGGCCAACAGCAAACAGACCGCCTTTAATTCCTGGTACTCATTTCAGACTAGGTCAACCTGGTAGCCAAAATCAATTAATAAAACAAAAGCAAAGGTTCTACCGTGGATGGGGGTTCGACCACACGGTCAACTAATATTACCTCCGTTTATTTTCAGATATGCATCAAATGTCTATGGAAGGTGGTTGCAACAAGAATTCAGAGTCTCCTAACTAAGAGACCAACAGGCAGCATCTTCCCAGCATAAAACACTCTAGAGACATCTAGAACCAGAGGAAGATTGAGGTCTCGCAGTATTGGAGTCATTAGAACGCCAGCTCAAGATGGTCCTGCGAAAACGATCCTCAGAACGCCAGACAGGGATAATACAGACAAGAACAAAGAGACTCGCGAGTTCTTTTGCTCAGTTTGGCGTTGTTTTTCGTTGTGTGAGCATCACTTGCTAATGTTAAAATACGAGAGCGGTATTAAGATTGCTGAAATCGGCCGCATGTACTGGAAGTCACCATTCACGATAAGTTCCATTGTTGCGACAAAGGAAGCAATAAAGGAGGCTCATGTAGCGAAAGACATGAATATGCTAACGAAACAGAGATCGCAAACAATTTAAAATGTCGAACCTTTATTATTAATTGTTATAAATCAATAACAGTTAGATGACGATTCTGTTGTGGAGGCAATCATATGTGAAAAGGTCAGACTGTTGTATGCCGATCTTATTAAGAAAATTCCTGAGACGAGTGCTAGTATATTTAGTGATTTTAAGGCCATCAAAGGATGGTTTGAAAAAGTATAAGAGGCGCACTGACATACACAATGTTACTAGGCACGGCGAAGGTGAGTTTTCGGACAAGTTTGGGGCCGACAGATAGTATTAAACACTATATTCTCTATAAATGTGTTTTTGGTATGTATTTTGGAGTGACTAGACTAAGGTTTTTGAAAATTATACACTCATATTTAAACACAGAAGGCACAAACAATATGTTGCACGATTTATTGCCTGGCATATTTCGCTGCATCTCGTCAAGTGTATACTGCAGAGTTATATATCATGTGAAGTGGATAAATGAATAATACTTAAGTTGAATCAATAAAAACGTATAGTTACATGTATAGTTCGAATATTGCACATAGGTCATCGCCAAGGTAATTTCGTTGTCGAATAATGTTTTTCGTGTTTTTCTATTGAACTGAATTTTGCGTGTTGATTAGCTTTTCCTATTTCCAATTTCCCTCGCCATCAGGTGAACCCACTCCGACTTCAGAGGTGCTTGTAATTAACGTCCCCAAGTCAAGGACGAGAAGTTGACATTTTAGCCCAACTGACCGATGTAGGGGTTGAATCCCCTACCTAAGCATCAGCACACCGGATGTTTAAAAACGAGCGCCCTTATCTATTCGGCCATGCGGACTTCGAAGAAATTGATACAAGAGGGCTTCAAATGAAAACCTGAAAAGTTTGATAGAAATTACAATAAATATATTACTGTCTTGTACACTGTCGATATTGTTGCTAAGGAGGTCAAGAGTGTTAAGCACGTGACATCATGGTGCAGACAAACACGGTGACGTCATAAGGACAGTTTAAAGATGGCCACCCCACTTTTGACATGCACCAAAAATGAGCAGCATTCTGTTATCCGATTTTGATCATTGAAGGGGTGGAACTTATAGAAAGTCATCGGCGAATGAAGGTCCAGTATGGTGATTCGTGTCTGTCAGTTCAGCAAGTGCATGAGTGGAGTAGGAAGTTTCTAGACTGTGTGACTTCTGTGACAGACTGTTCACGACCGGGTCAGGCATACCGAGCAGTGACCAGAGAGTCGATTTTTCTACAGGAATCTAAGCACTTTATTTGCGCTAGAGGACTTGCATTGAACGCAGTGGCGACTACATCGAAAAACGATATATTCGTTGTATATTTTTTCAGAATATATTCACAATAATTACACCCAAAAAAAAAATGAGGTTTTAATTTAAGGCTTCCTCGTAAATCTAAAGCCTAAAGCCCTCATCGACTTTATTGCACCTCGTTTTATCCCATCTGCGTCAGTCCCTCTCTGAAGAACACTCGTAATCTGAACATAGTCAAAAAACCAACATAGGACTTTCAGAGCATGAGGCAGACGGTTTGACCACTTGGCCACGGAGCGCCGGCTGAAGACACACACACACACACACACACACACACACACACACACACACACACACACACACACACACACACACTGTCTCATAGATCCAGAAAAGAATTAACATTGTCATTTGAAGCATCCCTGTCTGTATGCCTATTTGGCGTACCTCTGTGTGTCTATCCGCATGTCTATCTGTGTGAGTATCCCTGTACTTACAGTCTGTCGGTCTTTTCAGTCTGTCAGTCTATCAGTTTGGCTATCCATTTGTAAGTCTGTCTTGTCCCCAACCGTCTGTATATCCAGGTGATCTCTGGTTTTATCTGTATTTATGTTTTATTTACACTTTGTTGTCTACAAGTTATATTAATACCGTAGTAGTCTGACTGTGTACTCTCTCTCTCTCTCTCTCTCTCTCTCTCTCTCTCTCTCTCTCTCTCTCTCTCTCTCTCTCTCTCTCTCCTCAAGCTCTCTCCCAATCTCTCTCTCTCTCTCTCTCTCTCTCTCTCTCTCAGGCTATGTTGATCTCTGTCTTTTGCCTATTTATAGTCTATCTCTGTACTCTGTCTCTCTCTCTCTCTCTCTCTCTCTCTCTCTCTCTCTCTCTCTCTCTCTCTCTCTCTAATAAAACCCTGGTATAACAGCCAGTCCTCTTTTGGCATGCCAGTGTATTCCACATAGCTAATAACAATTGCCACATGATTCATTAATATTGAGTCATGTAGTATATTGTTGCTGTTCTCAGTTAGCCTTGAATGATGTGTGAATGAAATAATGTATGACAGAGAGTGATAGAAGGGCAGAATTCAATGTTTTTTCTATGTGAATGTAATATTCACAATTGATGAATGAAAGATGAGTGATTTAAAGTGCTGAATGTGAGACGGGCCTGCGTGCCCAAATTGTTACCATTTGAAAATAAAGAGTGTTTGTTCGTTCATTCGTTCGTTCGTGCGTTCGTTCTCTCTCTCTCTCTCTCTCTCTCTCTCTCTCTCTCTCTCTCTCTCTCTCTCTCTCTCTCTCTCTTTCTCTTTCTCTTTGCCCGTCACTACATCTGTGTGTGTAATAAATTTAAACCACGCGACAAACCACTAACAAAAACGCCCAACCGAAAAGCTCGTTACTCCAAACCTTCAACATATAGATAGATAATACGAAAGGATTAAGATAATCTATTCCTCGCGTGTAAAAATTTTTTATCCTGCCATGTGATATTATTCTGAGAGAGAGAGGGAGAGAGAGAGAGAGAGAGAGAGAGAGAGAAAAAAAGTTGTATTTTCTTAAGCTTTTCCGTTGGCTCAACTATTGGAAAAACCAACATTCCCTCTCCTGACATTTGTCACGTGGTAGCAAAGGGGTAATAATCCCGCTTCCGGTATGTCGGGATATTGTGGGCAGATAACTCTTATTTGTTGGAAATCATTCCCGGAAGTGAAACACGAAGGTAAATATCTGACGAAAATGAAACGAAATGTTGAAACATTTGATAACCTGCTGCAGAAAAGGGTGTCAAAGTAAATACATAGGGGATGCTTTTTTTTAAAATAGGTGTGGATTAATGTAATTATTAGGGTTTGGTGATGGTGGTGGTGGTGGTGGGGGGGGGGGGGGAAGGGGTTTTCAAAGCGGTGAATAACCATACAATATTTTGATTTTTTTTTTCCGCAGAAAAAAATTATTTGGCCAAAAAAATATGAATAATTGTGGAAGATGCTGAGCAATTTGCTGAGACATCTGATGATTATCAGAAACACTGAATAAATGTGCACACTGTGGGATGAAGTGGTCAAAACATTAAGCGTTTGTTTTTTGTGTGTTCCATGCCTTGCTAATTTGTCTTACATATTTAGTGATTCTCTAAAAATATAAGTATTTGTGTGAAATGATTTCCCCCAAAATATAAATATTTGTCCTAAATATTTAGTGATTCTGCAAAATTTATAAGTATTTTCCTAAATACTTAGTGATTCTTTAAAAAATAAATAAATAAATAAGTATTTGTCATAGAGATTGGATAAATGTTCAAACATGGAATATTTGAGATAAACATTGAGAAAATGCCCATAACAAACTGTGATTGTTTTTCAAAAGTTTGAGTATTTATCTAAAACAGTGGTTCTCAACCTGTGCCACGCGACCCCATTGAGGGTCGTGACATATATAAATAGAGTCGCGTAGACAGTGTTAATCGAAACAAAATCTGAACAATGCTACTTTATTGAAACAAATGCATTGAATGAATCTATTCGCCAACATAAAAACAATACCCCCCCCCCCAAAAAAAAAAAAAATGTATACAATGAGAACAAGATAATGTAATGTGTAAAATGCAGAGTATTAAATATATAAATAAATAAAAAAGGAGCACATAGAGCACCATATCAGCATTAAAAATATACAAGTATTTACAACTAGTTAGTTAGCTAGTTAGCTAACTATCCTATTAGTTAGTTAGCTAGTTAGCTAACTATCCTATTAGTTAGTTAGCTAGTTAGTTACCTAGTTAGCTATCTTTCTTATGAGTTAGTTAACTAGTTACTTAGTTAGCTATCTTATTAGTTAGTTAGCTATCTTATTAGTTAGTTAGCTATCGTATTAATTAGTTAGCTAGTTTGTTAGTTAGTTGGCTGGTTGGCAATTTGTACATTCAGAAGTTGCCATAAGTCATCCATGAAACACATGAAAACCGAAAATTGCTTAGAGAAATTAAATGTAGACAGTCAATATTTTTTGGACACGTTATAAGAAGAAATAAATTGGAAAACTTCATGATAACTGGCAAGATTGGGGGGAAAAGAACGAGGGGAAGGCAGAGAAGTAAATGACTGGATGGTTTGGCCACGTGGCATGGTCGAGACAAAACACAGAGTTGATCCACGACTCTTGTAATCGTGTGAGATGGCAAAACATGACCGCCCACGCTTATCGCCATGACACACGATGATGAGTTTGTCATTGCTTTCTGAACGACCGAATACCATTCCATCGAAATCAACTCAAAGCGGCCTGCTTCCAAATCGCGCGCAGGGAATTTCGAACTCTCGATTCAGTGTTTACCCGCACAGGCGCACGACAATAATAATATCAATAACAGTATTAATATTAATATAATAATAAAACCAACAACAACAAGAAAACACACTTAGAAAACGACAAATAAACACCTCAACTAAGCGACATGTAAGCCAGGTGATCATTTCCCATTAACACCATGATATGCCGGATTAGCACTAATGAAAACAGCCATGTACGAATGGAATAAAGGCGAATTTTACATCAATCAAAATCTTGGGGAAATCTGGCACAATTTTCTGGGTAATGAAACCGGAACAATGGCACACATAATAAGGGCAGAAAGCTCGGCGTAAAATTTCATTTTATAGGATTATCTGATTTGCAATTGTGAAATTATAGAATTCAGAAAATTTGTTTTGTAGTGGAAACGCGCTTAAATGAGACAGACAGTGAGAGATTATGGAGATATTCCATGCAATTAAGCATAGCTTATTAAGGTGGGGACGGGTTTATCAAAGAGCTCTTTCAAATATGTTTATATACGGCTTACATCTGATATTGTATGGGGATTTATACGATTTACTCATTTCATTGGCAGGTCATGGCATGGCCGAATGGATAAGAGAGCTCGTTCTTAAACATCCCTTGCGCTAATGCGAAGATAGCGGGTTCAACCCCTAAATCAGTTAGACTAAAATGTAGACTTTTCGTCCTTGATGTGACGATTTAAATTACAAGTACCTAATAAGTCGGAGTGGGTACGTCTGATGGCGAGAGACACTGGTAATATGAACAGTTAATCCACATACAAACATCTGTCGTGTACCGACTACGTTTGAGTTTAGAGCGAGCGAACGAAAAAAAAAAATCATTCATTGTAATTGATTTGTATATTTGCACACTTATCGGGGAGAGTCGCTGCATGATTTTTAATTAAACAAGACAATATATCAAATTTGGGAGTATTTCATTCTCTTCTAGCATTGTTTCGTTTATCTAGATATTCAAATGCTTATTTAACTGCCTATTATAAACCATGGCACGAGATCTTCAATCCAAAAAAAACCCCCCCAAAAAAACCGCATCTCTTATGATGCAGGCGCGGAGAGGTGTATATTGAGGTAGAGTGAGAGGTGGAGTGGGTGTGTTGGAGAGTGTAGGAAGAGAGGGAGGTGGAAGAATATGTAGCATATGAGGTTGATTTGAGAGGTAGAGTAAAGGTAGAAATATAGGTCGGAGTGGTAGAGAGAGAAGTAGCCAGAGAAAGATAGAGAGAGAAAAAGAGAGAGATAAATAGAAAGGTAGAAGGGAAAATAAAATGAGAGAGAGAGAGAGAGGAGAGGTAGAGGGATAGGCAAATAGAAAAGTAGAGTGAAAAGTAAAGAGAGGTAGAAAGAGAGAGCGTTAAAGAGAGGGATAAAGAGATAAGTAGATTAACAAGTAAAGAGAAATTCAGAGTGAGAGAGAAAGGTAGAGGGAGAGGTAGAAAGAGAGGTAGAGATAGACAGTCGCAGAGAGGGAGGTAGAAAGAGTGGTAGAGAAAGGTAGAGTAAGAGGCAGAGAGAGAGGCAGAGAAAGAGATACATAGATAGGTAGAGAGCGAGAGAGAGAGAGAGGGGGGGGGTGACAGAACGGTTGAAATAGAGAGACAGAGAGATTGATACAGAAAGTCTGAGGCGGTGATAGAGCGACACAATGAGAAAGAATGATAGAGTGATAGGTTGAGAAAGAATGTGAAACAATGATATACTGAAAGAGAGAGAGAGAGAAAGAGAGAGAGAGAGAGCGAGAGAGAGAGAGAGAGAGAGAGAGAGCGAGAGAGAGAATGAGCAACGATGGCAGAGAGATAGAGTGCCAAATTTGATATATTTACGAAGAGTGATAGAATGAGAATAGGTGATAGATTATAGTGTTCATGTGACAAATGGGACACAGTAAGAAAGAGTGATAAAGTGGTAGAATGAGAAAGAGTGATAGAATGGGAAAGAGTCATATAATGGGAAAGAATGATAGAGCTACAGAATGAGACAGTAAGATAGAATTAGATAGAGTGAAATATTGAGAAATAGTTATGTAATGATAGAGGGTGTTAGAGTGAGACTGGGTGATATCGTGAGATATAATGATGGAGTAATAACTTGAAGAGAGAAAAAGAGTTGTAGCATGAGAGACAGTGCTATAGTGCGTTCACAAATGGTTGTACCCGTATAAAAATCCATGCCTCAGTAACCAACTGTGGGAAATGATGAGATTTACCATATATTCTTATCATTATGTACACCCCCCCCCCCCCACACCAAATATTTTTTTTTTTTTTATAGAGATTGTACAGCGGATCTCAATGTTTGTTTATAAGCGGTATATAATTTACGTGTCAGAGATGTCGTGCACATTATGAAATGTATTACATCTTCACGCGGAAATCTCAGTATTCGATCATGAATATTCTCCGTGGTGCACGGGAATTTCCATATGAGAAATACGTTACACTGTGGAAAGGACGTGCTGCCCGAACTTGACGAGCATTACTGTAAAACAAGTTTGTTAACCTGAATTCAATACCATATCGCCAAAACAATAAAGAAATGTCACCGCTTTCTATGATTTCATTTGCCGTGGACCTATCAAAGACATATTCTTGGGGTGGGAGTAAATATAAGACAGCAGTAAAAATTTCATAACGATGCAACAAATACTTTACAACAAAATAGAACGTAACTGAGGGTAAACAGATGTGAACGCTCTATTGTGTGAGAGCTAGTGATAGCGTGTAAAAGAAGTGATAAGAGTGATAGAGTACGAAGGGGTTTTAGAGTGCCAGGTGGGAAAGAATATGAAATAAAGATATAGAGAAACAGAGCGATAGACTGAGAAAAAAGCGATAGAGTGATAAAGGGGTACTTGGATCAGAAAGTGGTACAGAGATGTAGAGAGACTGATTGAGAATAAGGGATAGTGAGAATGATTCATGGAATAAGAAGGCTAAGTCATAGAGTGAATATACCTAGGTTAGTGATTCACAGGCCTGTCTCTCTGGCTGAGGGGTTACAACACTTTCTCCGTAATCCCGTTTGTCACGCAGAGTCTCGTAGCGGGAGCGAGCTGGGAGCGGTTCGTCCCCCGCTGGTGACTTGCGGGACACTGAGCCGGCCGCTCAGAAAGCAATGGCAAACTACTGAGCGTAATCTTGCCAAGAAATCAACAGACAGCTGAAAGATGCTGCTGTTGACAGCGATATCCTGTAAAGGATATGCGAATTAAAAAAAAAAAGTGATTCACAGATGACTGGCGCAGCACAATAGAGAATCCGATTGCGGATTCCATCTAATCCTGATGAGTGACTGTTATTTTTTAGGTTACTGAAATAAGTAAACACTTCAGTCGTTGTCCCTGTGTTTGTTTTTGTTACTTTATCTCTATTTCTGTCTGATGCTATCTACAGCATTCCGTTGACAATGTTTTGTTTTTCTATGTGAATGTAACACGCACAATAGATAATTGATTGAACGGGCCGATTGTAACGGTCCTGCGAACCCAATTTGGGACTGTCATCTGTCAACTACTGCCTAACACCTCCTTGCGGGGGGTGTAGGATTAAGGGGAGGGGGGGATTCTTGAGCTTAAGGAATTAAGACCACCTGGTTAGTGTTGTCACCGCAAACTGTGCAGGTTAGGGTGAATACCTAGAATCCATACCTTACCGAGGATTCGAACCCGGGTCGCCCGAGGGAGAAATCGGCATCCTTAGCCACTCTGCCAGCCTCTCCTCCCAATTTGTGACACAGTGAAAATAACCGTTTGTTCGTTTTCTCATAATTTCAAGTACTTCCTGCGAGAGAGAGAGAGAGAGAGAGAGAGAGAGAGAGAGAGAGAGAGAGAGAGAGAGAAAGAGAGAGAGAGAGAGAGAAAGAGAGAGAGAGAGAGAGAGAGAGAGAGAGAGAGACCGCAAGACTGCTAGTGAATCACAGAGAAGCAAAGTACAACATTGACAGAATGGAATGTACACGTCAGACCTAGCACGCATGACAAACTGCGGAAGCAGTAAAAATGAAATCAGGAAGCAAAGCGTGCGCAATCCTGCCACGTGTTTGACACCAGCATCTCCTGGTAGCATCTTCATCCCGCCTGTATCAGTCCGCCGTGTCGGAACTAGTTCGTAGACACGAATGGTTATCTAGATTTGGGCAATCAGATTTCTTCATTAGGGATGGCGTACAATGTGTGAATCTGAAACGAGACCGCCCTCCGTGTCCATCTCCTTTTCGTTTCCATGACACGACAGAGACTGGGAGTTGCCATCGAATGAGCGTTAAACGCTAAAACATAACCATCCCTCGCCCTCCAACTCGTTCCCTGGCGTTTTACAATGTTCGTTTTATTTCTTCTGTCAGTCTTAGTGTCAGTCCGTTACAGAAAAGAGGAGGAAAATTAATGCCGTTGTGCTGGCATCTGCAGGTGTTGACTAGATTACTCATCTAAACAAGTTAGTTGCATATCCCTTACAGGACGTCGTAATCAACCGCAGCATTATTTGGCTGTTTGTGTCTCTTGGTAAGTTTACGTTCAGTAGTTTGTCATTGCTTTATGAACGACTGGCACCCATACCATTTTATTAAAAAAACCAACGCAAGGCGGTCTGCTGCCTAAATCGCGGTATGCGGGATTACGAACTGCGTCGTTAACACCTTCGCCAATGAGCCGGTTACTCATCTAAACATAAGGAAAAGACAAATGACATATATTGAATATGTCAACAGAAAAAAATCATCATCATTTTCAGGTGCCCTGACAGCTGACGTAGACTTCAGCCATCAATCTAAATGTCGCATAAATAAACACACATCTACTGTTTGGCGCTCAAACGAAGCAAGTTCAGCAGAAGATTGGGCAGGATGTCGCCTGTTATACAGGCTGAGACAGAAGAAAGGCTATCAAGCAGGGAGAAAGAAAAGGACAAGAAGCAAGAAACACAGACAACGACCGCTCAGCGCATCCTCGACGAAATGAAGCAAGTTCGGCAGAAGATAGCCCAGGATGTCGCTCGAATGGCTACTATAAAGGCTGAGACGGATGGACAGCTACTTAAAATACAAGACACTTTTCATGAGATGCTCGACCTGCTCCAGACCAAGACCCAGACAGCCACACCAGAACCAGAGGATACAAAAGCACAAACAGACAAAGAAGCAACAGAGGAAGTACGATATCGCTCACCACCAAGACCAGACTGGCGAACGCCGAGAAGATTCGAAGGCAACTCACGACGGGGAAATAGGAGGAACACCAGGAGAGACGACAACTCGTAAAACTCCCTGAAGGAAACAGCACCATATGACGTCGTGGGGACCCAATTACTCCAGGCCTCAACAAGTGCGCGACTCTGTCCAGACATGAAAAACCACATCAAGAAAGAAACGAACGCAATCAACCCATCAGAAGCCGGGAAGCTGATAACAAGCAGTCCAAAGTACGAAAGACAAACTACAAGCTGCACCATAAGCACCCTACATAGCCAAGTCGGAAAACGAAGGCTGAAAGGGGGTACTCGTACCAGAATTGGAATTGGAATTGGAATTGGCGCTCAATGAAGTTGGTGGAAGAATTAGAGACTAGACATCCAAGATGTCGCATACATAAACAGACATCTATTGTTTGGCGATCAAAGAATTTCAGGAACGAATTAGAGACTACAGCCCCTAGATGTAGGTCCTTGATGTCCTCGATCAGTTCTGTTGATGATAGTCCTCCATGTCCCAGTCCATCCAGCATCATTTCTGTCGATGTGCCCTTGCTATTCTACCGCTGTTTCTTCCAGATGTAGCGATGTTTTCAAAAATCACGACATACGAGGGGGGCTTCACATAAAGGTCTTAAAAGTGTGATAGAAATTACAATAATCATACCATTGTCTTGTAACCTGTCAGTATTGTTGTTGAGGATGTTAAGAGTGTTAACCACATGACATCTAGGTGTAGACGAACACGGTGACGTCAAAAGGACAGTTTATAGATGGCCGCCCCACTTTTGACATGCACCAAAGAAAAGCAACGTTCTGTTATCGGCATTGTGATCAGTAAAGGGGTGAAACCTGTAGAAATTCATCGGCGAATTAAGGTCCAGTATGGTGATGCATGCCTGTCAGTCCAGCAAGTGTATGAGCGGTGTAGGAAGTTTCAAAACGGCGTGACTTCTGTGAAGAAGTACAGCAGGTGGTGCATGAGTGGTTACACACGTGACCTAGAGCAATATTTTTCTTCTACAGGAATCTAAGCATTTTATTGGCGCTGGATGACTTACATTGAACGCAGTGGTGACTACATCGAAAAATGATACATTTATTCTGTACTTTTCCAGAATATATTCACCCCCCCCCCCAAAAAAAAAAAAAAAAAAAACACACATCACACATATATATTTAAAGTGTGTGTTTTTTTTTTGGGGGGGGGGGGTGGGGGGGGGGGGGTGGGGGGGGGTGGGGGGGTGGGGGTGGGGTAACCCTCGTAGAACACTGTCCTTGTCTTATATGTGTGTGTTACCTTCTACTTTCATTAGCCGTTTCCAAGAACTCGTGGTTAGTCTGTTTGGCAGTACTGGGTAATAGGAAAATTGTCTCAGAAACCCACGTCCCTTATCTCCGTCTCTTTCTAATGTGTTCGTTCACCGACCATGATTTACTGCCATACAACAGAACAGGTTCTATGTAACATTTCAGTACTCTTCTCTTTCTTGTCTCCATCTCTTTCAAATTATTTCATTCACCGACAATGATTCACTGCCATACAACAGAACAGGTTCTGTGTAACATTTCAGTAGTCTTCTCTTTCTTGTCTCCATCTCTTTCTAATTTGTTCGTTCAACAAAATGATTTACTGCCACACAAAAGAACAGGTTCTATGTAACATTTTAGTACACTCGCTCTCACATTCAATGATGCTGACTTACTGCATAGATATTCTTTATTCTTCTTCTGAAAAGCAGCTTTTGCTAAGCCTATTTTGCACATAATCTCTTTCACGACCGTACACTTATGTTATGATTCTTCTTCTTTCGCCCTTATCTTCAACTCTTTTTATGACATTCACTGATATGCTGCAGAAGATGCTCTTTATGTTTGAAGATGCTTGTCCTATTCTGTTCTTTATCGGTGTCACACATCTTCCATCATATGTTATGATTCTTCTTCTTACGCCCTGAACGCCCGATGCCATGATTGCACTTTTGTATTTTCATTTATTAATTTATTCAGTACCAAACAAAAAGCAGGTTTGGACCAAACATAGTACACAATCAAATTAACAAACACACTGGGACAGTTTGACTAAAATGTTGACCTATCGTCCATGGCTTGGGGACGTAAATTACAAGTACCTCTGAAGTCGGAGTAGGTTCACCTGATGGCAAGGAACACTGTTAATAGGGAAAGCTAATCCATACACAAAATTCAATCCAGTGCTACTAGAAGTAGTGTGTATGGACTACGATTGAGTTCAAAGCGAGCGAGCGCAAAAAAAAAAATGTGAACAAGTATTATAATGTGAATTTTCATTCACCGAGCATTGAAATTGCGAAAGATGCCACGAAAAAAAAACAAACAAACAAAATAAAATAAACAATGAGCCTAATATTGCTATATACCCCCCTTCAGTAGATGCATAAGGGGGGTACTGGCCGTAGTCGAGGGGGTAGCACACGCTCGTAGCGGCGGGGAGCCAAAACAATACCCCCAGGGACCACGACGAACCCCGGGGCCCAGCCCCCCAGGGCCCCGGGGCGCACACACGCACGCACTCGCACGCATGCACGCGCAAACATAAACACACACGCACACACATGCACGCACACTTACACACGCACACACACGCACGTACACGCACGCACGCACACCGGCCCGCCTGAGAGAGCGGGGTGATGCGCCGCCGATTTAGAGTATATCATCTTTGGGTATACTGTGATGCGTACCGCGAAGAACAAGTGTAAGTGGCTACGGCTATATTCCACAGAACTCTGTGAGCGTAGCTGTATGAGGGAGTACTGCCAGGTACACGCAGTTCTGGTGCGGGAAGGGACGTGCACCAAGCCCTGCCAAGGCTGTGAGAGGGGGGTCACAAACTATCTAATACTATGTAGGGAGTGTGGTTATAACGCCACCAACCGCCGAATGTGGTACCATGAAAAGGTGAAGCCCTTTAACACAGAGTTTCGACGTTTGTCCATGATCACAGAATTTTGAATTTCAATTAGAGGCATGGGATTATACGCTGTACATATACACATATCTGCTAGACAGGCGAAGTTGTATATTTGGCCATGCCTACACTCAGACAACTACAACAGCAAGCACGCGAGTATGGGATGCCATACAGCCGGCGGAACAAAGCCACCCTTATCAGAGAACTCGCCCAAGCGGACGATTTTGTTCGTTCGGAACTGCTCATGCGAGTGGCCGAGCTGTACCCAGCGCTGCAAGGCAGGTCAAAGACGAGGCCTAACGCACTCGGAAGTGGAGACGGCTTGAAGCCGAAACCACCACAACCCTACAGCTCGCACACAGGCCTCCCACGAGAGCTAGCCGCTGAGCCACCGCATACATAAACTGTCTCATCTCATCTCATCATGTTCCTCTTGTACCTTGCGGTGTCGAGGTGAAGTATAAACTTCGTGAGAGTGCCCGGTTATGGGCTTCGTATATCGACACTCCCATGGATTCTGTTATTCCCTCCGTCCAGCGTTTACGTGGTCGGCCTCTTCCTCTGTTTCCATCTGGTCTGTACGTCATTGCCTGTTGTGGCATGCTGTTGACTGGTAGCCTACTTGCATGGCCAAACCATTTGACTTGCTGCTTTCTAATAAAATCTAGAGCAGCTTTAACCCCCACTTTAGTCCTGATTTCTTCATTTCTGATCTTATCTCTTCTTGATACGTTGAGTATTCTTCTCAGGAACCTCATTTCTGTTGTTGTGATTTTTCTTTTCTCTTTTTCTGTCATTGTCCAGGTTTGGCATTGGTAGCACAGAGTTGGTAGGAAGATTGTGTTGTAAAGTGCTTTCTTAGTAGTTATTGATACATGTTTGTTCTTTAGTATTGGTGCCATTTGTCCAATGAGTTGATTTGCCTTATTGCACCTATTTTCGATCTCGTCTTCTGATCTGCCATTTGATGATATTATACTTCCTAGGTACTTGAAGCTCTTTACTTGTTTCAAGGGATGTTCGTTTAGGTGAATTGTTGCTGTTTGTTCTTCTTTAGTTATAGTCATTACCTCTGTTTTGCTTGTGCTAATTTTCATGTTATGTTCCCTACACATTTCGTTTAGACTATTCATGTGGTCTTGTAATTCAGCTTCTGATTTTGCTATTAGTGCTTGGTCGTCCGCAAACAGGAGTTCTCTAATGGTTAGATTTGCAGATGGTTCTTCTTCTGTGTTCTCGTCATGTGGTATTCTTGCTGTCTCTGCTTGGCTGGTTTCTTTACATATGTTGTCTATATATGTTATGAACAAGAGAGGGGACAGGACACAACCTTGTCGTACTCCAGATCTTATGGTGAAGGGTTCTGAGTGTCCTCCAGTTGCTCTCACTATGCATTCACTGTTGTCGTATAAACTTCTACATAGGTTTGTTAGATGTGTACTCACTCCATATTGTTTAAGGATTTCCCAAAGCTTGTTTCTATCTACCCTATCAAATGCCTTTTCTTGGTCAACAAAGGCTAAGTAGAGTGTTTCATTGAATTCAATTGATTTTTCTATAAGTTGTCTAAGAGCAAAAATGGCGTCTGTGCATCCTTTGTTTTTCCTAAATCCAAGCTGCGTTTCGCTTAGCTGGGGTTCTAAAGTAGTTCGTAATCTTTTTTCAAGAATTTTGCAAAATATTTTCCCAGTATGACTCAACAGTGAAATGCCTCTGTATTGTGTGCAATCTCTTTTGCTGCCTTTGTTTTTCCAAATTGGGATAATTATGGCGTTTCCCCAGTCTCGTGGTGTCTGTTGTTCTACCCAAACATGGTTGAATAGTCTATGTAGCCAAGCTGTTCCTACTTCTCTTGCTGCTTTAATTAGTTCATTTGGTCCGTTTATACTTCTTAGTTTTTCTACGAGCAGTATGAAGATCCCCTGCCGGCTTGCTAGGCCAGTCGCAGGTTTAGGACACTAATCTGACCACAGGGAGTCCATCCCCTATGGCGAGCCATAGCCCCGTTAGCCCATGACCTCGCGGTCATGGTTGCCCGGTCTGCACCACGTGGAGGTGGGGGTTGACTTGTGTAGTCTGCGGGTCATCGGCAGGCTACTAATTTTCGCTCTTCACCCCTCCTGGGAGAGGCTAGCCGATCCTAACCCTGCTGGCTGCAGGGCCAGGCGCATTCCACACCCTTCATAAACTGTATGCAAATAAATATAAATGTCTAAAAGCACTTTGTACAGTTACTACAAATAAAAGTGTATGTTTATTTGATGCTGTTGAAGCTGAAATAAAAGGAATTAGCACTTCTCGGTAAGTTTCGGAAGTGCCTAGAGCTCTCTTTGTACTACGTGGTAGTGTATGACCTAGTTTTAGATCCTAACTGAAGGCTTCAGTGGTCAATGGTTTTTCGCAAGGTTGGCGACAGGAACTTATCTGAGTGCTGCATGTTGCCAGACTCTTCTCTGCTTCTGCCTAGTGGTCAGCCACTCACTGGCTCTTCTATTCAATAGCTCGGTGATGAAAGCATGGTGGTGCAGTAGCAACTCTGGTAGCCTCTCATGCTGAAATTGACAAAGGCACACTCGTAAGTTTCTGGAGAACGCCCATACCTTTAACATGACTTTCTGCCTAACCTTCTATAGAAACCTATCATCAGGCACACACTTCATTGAGGATACAGAGATGTTCTATAGCGGTTCCTTCACTCTATGAGCAGCCTAGATGGCATATAGTACTAGACAAAGGAATAGCGACAGATCCAGTCCCTACACAACCTTTGAAGCTTCATGGAAATGAAAACCAATAAACATGAGTGAGAATTAAACGTGTATCAGAAATACTCATGTCGCATCCTATTTCCCTACCGAACAAAGGAAATAGACTATGATAAACTCCTATTGATCCCAACGATCACACCTCTGTACTCCTGACCTTTCTAACAATCAAGACTTTACTATGAACCAATAAGTCTAACAATCAATCAAGAACTCAATCTTCTAGAATTCTGAACCAGCAATCAAGAACATAATTACCTAGAATTCTGAACAATCAGTCAAGAACTCAATCACATAGAATTCTGAATAATCAATCAAGAACTCAATCACCTAGAATTCTGAACAAGCAATCAAGAACACAATCACCTAGAATTCTGAACAAGCAATCAAGAGTGTGATTAGACTATGAATTGTAAACATCATAGATTTACCCTGAACCAAGGACTCGGAATAACAAGGATTCAGATCGACTCAACCAGAATCCTAGTTACTGAGAATTCTAACATAACCAAGAATTATAATAGAACCAAGAATTATAGGACACATGCTTCTGCACTCTGGTCCAGTGATTTTCACTGCCGTCACAGTACAATCATAGCGTGTGCCTCACTAGATTATAACAACACGTGTGTTACTCTATCATGATGATCTTTGTCATCCATGTGGCTAGCTATATTTATATTCTATGGTTTCACAAATCCTACCTCGTGGTTAATCCATCCTAACAAATATTGCACTTACAATCCCTCCCTACAAATCCTAACTAATCACTATCCTAGACAACAAGCTTATGTTTTCCTGCCTGGGGATTGTCTTGACACTCAACGTACAATCATAGCTTGTCCTAGCAATTTGATACCAACATGTTTCTGACAATGTTAGCAAGCATGGCTTGCGTCATCCATTGTAAGTAATTTATATACGGCTTTGAACAAATGAATCTTCTCTG
Source organism: Cepaea hortensis (assembly GCA_963921405.1). NCBI lineage: Eukaryota > Metazoa > Mollusca > Gastropoda > Stylommatophora > Helicidae > Cepaea > Cepaea hortensis. The sequence continues at coordinate 81,745,363 of OY992894.1, read as the reverse complement.
ACAGTATAGCAATCCTAAACAGTATGAAAACTGCCGTTAAGAATGAGCATTAATCTAGAGACACGAGATCCTACTACCACATAAATAACTGGGGATATCATGCAACAGCCTACCGAAATCTACTAGCCATGGAGATTTCTAATGCTGTAAAAGAAATGGATTATTAGTACATACAAAATGCATATAAATAGTTATACATGTTTCCTACTCATCCTACAATTATTTATTAGATCACCAAAGCATGGGCCTAACAGTATATAACAGACAAGTCGCAGGTTTTGCCTTTCAGCAAGTATGATAAAAATTGGAGTTCGACCGTCTTCGCTAGGCCCGCATGGCGAAATGACCGAATGTCTGCCGGCCATGCGCGGGCATGTGTCTACCGCGTTTTCATTGGTCGCTCCTTCTGTTTCATTGATCAACCTTTGACCCCGACTGCCAACTCCTGTCTATGCCATGACTAATCAATTTGGATCGGTATAAGGTACCGTTTAACACCCAATAATTCCCTGACAGGCATTTACAAACATAGTTATAAAATAAATATTAAAAGTAAACAACATTTATACTTCCATCCATAATACTCTACTGTTTGCATATGCAGAGGAGAGGGTGTCTCAAGTGCACCGCGACAACTCCTACGAATACATGGACAGTACCGAGCGATTCAGTGAAGACCGCCTACCACCCAAAGAGGCCTTCTACAGCAAGCTCACTAGAGAAGGAATCAGTGATGCCGACTACGCCCACGCCCAGAAAGTGTGGCAGGAGCTCGGCTGCAAAACACTCGGAGACTACCACGACCTATACCCGAAAACAGACGTCCTCTTGCCGGCCGATGTCTTTGAGGCGTTCCGAGACACCTGTATGAGAGAGTATTGGCTTGACCTAGCCCACTACATCAGTGTGCCAGGCCTAGCATCGGACGCACTCCTAAAAAAGACTAAGGTCCAACTCAAGCTCCTGACCGACCTGGACATGCACCTCTTCGTTGAGAATGGCCTCCGAGGGGGTGTGGCCATGGTCTCGAAGCGATATGCGAAGGCCAATAATCCCATGTTCCCAGACTACGCCCCCGAAGCACCGAAAACATGCATTATGTATCTCGATGCGAATAGTCTGTAAGGTTGGGCGATGATGCAATACCTCCCCACTAGCGGGTTCCAGTGGACCAACCCAACCCTCGAGGAGGCACTGAGCACACCAGACTATGCGCCTGAGGGCTGGCTCGGTGAGGTGGATATGAAATACCAAGAGCATCTGCATGAAGCCCACTAGCGCCAGAAACGATGTCCACCCCAGAGTGGTGGTTGAGTGACTATCAGCATAAGTTTCAGAACGAGTTGGGGGGGGGGGCAAGTTCACGGAGCAAACAAAGCTAGTCCCCAACCTCCGCAACAAGGAGCGGTACATCGTCCACTACCGCAATCTCTAGCTCTATCACAGCCTTGGTTTACAGGTTACAAAGATCCACAGAGCTATCAGTTCAATCAATTCTCGTGGATGAAGCCATACATAGAAATGAACACAGCTATACGGGCACAGGCCAAGTCAGAATTCGAGAAGGACTTCTTCAAACTGATGAACAACGCAGTCTTCGGGAGGAGTATGGAGAACTTCCGCAAACGTATCAATGTCAAAATGGTCCGGGCCACAGAGACCGACCGACTCCGGCGGCTAATAGCCAGCCCCAACTTGGAATCATGCACCATCTTCGGCGGGGGACTGATTGCTGTGCACAGCACCAAGACCAGAGTCCAGCTGAACAAACCAGTCTATTGCGGGTAGGCCATCCTAGACCTGTCCAAGCACCTCATGTACAGCTTCTGGTACAACAAGCTCAAACCACAATACGACAATAGAGTACAGCTTTGCTACACCGACACAGACTCTCTACTGTTCCAGGTGGTGACCGACGATGTGTACGCAGACATGAAAGCCCACCCAGACTGGTACGACTTCTCAGATTACACGCGAGACCACACCAACTATTCGACAGCGAATAAAAAGGTGGTCGGTAAATTCAAAGATGAATGCATCAGTCGCACCATAGCCGAGTTCATCGGCCTCAGACCGAAGATGTACTCAATCCTAGAAGCCACAAACATCAAGAAAGCCAAAGGAGTCTCCACAGTGGTTGTGAAAAAGGGCCTCAGGCATGAACTGTATAAGGAAAGCCTGTTTGGCCGGCGAGAATACAAGCACACACAGATAGCCATAGGAAGCAAGGGCCATCAGATCGGGGTCTATGAGCAGAACAAAACATCCCTGAGCCCCATGGACACGAAAAAATGGATTTGCTCCGATGGTATTACCACAAGAGCCTATGGGCATATCGCCACGGAGCGTGAAATAGAGCGCATGTTCATCAAGCTCTTTGGCCTAGAATCCGGCTAGGGGGTAGTTGTGTGTCAGGAGGCACAACGAGCAGTTCCTCGCGCACAAATCCACGAGCTGGCCCATCCAGCAGGTAGTAAAGAGTGGGCTGACCCAGCTTGCTGGGTGATATGGTGAATACCGTGCAAAGTCAGTGACCACGAAGGATCATTCGCCCGGCGCCGGCCACGTTCAAACTCGTGCTCCCCAGGTGAGCTTGCATACAGATACCAAACTAGAGCATCAGACGGAATCAGAGGTTCCTTGAGGCCGATAGCACGGTGAGCTGGAGCGGCCGGAGTATGGGATACAGAAGTGTCCTTAATAGCGTCAACCGGCTTCCGACCCGTCAACCGAGTCACCTCACCGTTAAGCGCCGCGACCACCTGAGGAAGAGCCTGAACCCATTCGGCTGAACGTTCAGAGGACCCTCGAGCCGCCAGTAGTAACTCTTGGGCGTACTGGGCACCGAACAGTCTCTCTGCCAGAGTGCGATTGAACCTCTCGACGATCGCCTGCTGCCGGTGATTCCCATCTTCTCCCCGTCGTATCTGTGTCTTATGCTTCGCTGCCAACTGGCTCACGGCACCCATACACTCACGCCCTGCAGAAGCTGTGGCCATTTGAGTGGCCCGCGTTTGTAAATTCGCTCAAGGGCCAAAGCCACCTCTTCGCTGCTCTTTTCAGTCAAAGCCTCTGCTTCTTTAAACCGTGAGGCAAAATCCACAACCGTCAAGGCATACTTAAATGTCTTACTACCAACCCGGTCCTGTGGTAGGTAGAGCAAGTCAGCCTGATGGACGGCATTCGGTCTATCTTCATCAATAGATGGCCGCGGAATATAACGAGGGGCAGGCAGATAGATCTGAAAAATAGCTTGCTTCTTAAGCCAATCTCGGGCAACATCCTCTGAAACATGAGCTGCAGCAGCGAGCTTCTTAATGGCTGCCAAGCCTTTCCAATAGCCCTGGGGGCTGTAGTAGATGTCCTCCAGACGTTTCATTTGTTACTTGGTAGCAGCGGTCAATCTCTAAAGCAACTTATAAGCAATAATTCCCGTCGCTGCCAGCCCAATAACGATGAAAGTGATCTCGCGGTCTTTCTGTGGCTCGGATGGCACATAGAAATCCCAAAAGTGAGGTTTAGGCTCGAGGGGCTCTACACGTTTGCCGGAGATCAGGATGTATTCCCGCATGGCCTGGTCGACATCTTGGAAAGAGTGAACGGCGTGGCCTTCGCGCTGTAGCTCATCGTTGAGCCAGTCCAGTCGCGCGGTGGTTCTCTTTCTCGTCCACTCAGCCTGGGTCGCCTGTAACCGCTCGACAGCCTCATCGTGACGCCTCATTTCGTCATGGGCGTCCGCATGCCCTAGCTTGGAAAAGAGGTAGTTACCCCCCGTAAACGCGAGAGCATTGACAACAGCGCCCCCTATCATCATTGCGACAGAGGCCACAGCTAGCGGGGATGATTCTGTAAGGGCCTATGCAATATAATAGCGAGGATCAAGCCCTCTTTGATAAGCAAATCTCGAAGGGCTAAGGCGATGGACATGTCTAAAACCATCATCCCAATGTCATACATATCAGCGTCGAGCTTGGGAAAAGCTGCCCCTTTGAAAATCACCTTGGTCATTTTTGCGGTGACTAATGTAAGCGCGGCCACCACAGCGCCGTGGTAAACGGCATTAACGATAGCTCTCCCGTCAACACTTGCCATTATTCCATATAAAATGGATCTCTATTCTTCAATACGTTAGTCTCCGGTCGCTTGGAGGGCGCAGGCGGGGCATGTGCTTTAGTCCGCCGCAATTTCTGCCTAGCAATTACACCGACGACAACGACAACGCCAGCCACTCCGATAATCCAGAGAGTCCAGCCACGGTAATCAACTGGCACCATTGGAAACAGCGGTGGTGGGGCCTGCTCATGCTCGGGGGCTAACTTTCGTTTCTTCTCACGAACAGCCTGCTGCAGAGCTAGAGACAGCCTCTCTGCTTCACGACTCTTTCGAGCAGCAGCTCCTCTCTTCCCAGCCGCAACTTTTCTGAGGTCCTTCGTCACTAGTTTTTCCGACGGCGTCTCCTGTGGAGCAATTTCGGGGGTATCCTCCTCCATCTTGTTCTTGCTTAGGACAGATATGTCCAAAATGGCAGTGCCTAAAAGTTGCTAGCGCGACAGTTGCAGGTGCTAAGCACATGCCGAACTTATGGTAGAGTTCACATGTAACTGTGTTTAGCGCATGCCCTAGAAACGGGTCGGCCTCCAGGTCTGTCACCAAAGCTTGATTATCAGCAATGGGGAGGAACATACTTGCCACTTGTGCGTACATCTGTAGCATAGCCGTGCCCAGGGTCTTTGTTATTGCAGCTCCAAGCCTCGCCTCATGCCTCGCATATAGCTTCTCAATTTCTTGATCAGGCAAGGCCTCAACCTTTTCCACTGTAAGTTTGGAGTACTTACCACCTATATACTGCCCGGCATGCCCCCTAGCCGCAAGTGCTGCCAGCCTTTCACGACGCAACGCATGTCCGGACTGTGGCGTTGTGGTAGGTGGTGTTGCATGTCCGGACTGTGGTGTTGTTGTAGATGTTGCATCCGGAGCAGACTCTTCTGGCTTTGCCTCTTCACGTAACAACTGTTCGAGTATGGTGTCACAATCCATCACATCGTTTGCAAATACCCAACGTCTAACTCTAATATAGGAATGCACAGCCCATCCAAGCACACAACATGTGCATATCAGTTGTAATACAACTAAGTAACAAAACACTGCTTCATACATGCTTAAGTGGTGCTTAGTTGATGCTTCATACATGCTTAAGTGGTGCTTAGCTGATGCTTAACATATGCTTAGCTGAAGCTTAACATATGCTTAGTATCTGTATCTAACAAATCTCACCAGCTTTGAGCACTTTATAAGAAAATGGGAACATGTTCCTCAGTACCAGCTTTGAGAACTCATTAGCTTCGAGTTGCTTTTGCACCCCATCACGTTCCTCCTTAGAGTGGATGACGTAGTTCTCGTCCAGGCAGTCTTCAAAGCTATCCTTATCCTTGGAATGGAAGAGCGCCACCCACTGTGTCTGCGCCCTGAGGCCTTTCGCAGAGAATCTGTTGAGAGAATCTCAACACACTCTGTATCACCAGTGCCCAGATACCTCCAGTCTCCTCCTGTAGATCACACAATGAGAATCTCCACAAACTCTGTATCACCAGTGCCCAGATACCTCCAGTCTCCTCCTGTAGATCACACAATGAGAATCTCCACAAACTCTGTATCACCAGTGCCCAGATACCTCCAGTCTCCTCCTGTAGATCACACAAAGAGAATCTCAACACACTCTGTATCACCAGTGCCCAGATACCTCCAGTTTCCTCCTGTAGATCACATAATGAGAATCTCCACAAACTCTGTATCACCAGTGCCCAGATACCTCCAGTCTCCTCCTGTAGATCACACAATGAGAATCTCCACAAACTCTGTATCACCAGTGCCCAGATACCTCCAGTTTCCTCCTTTAGATCACACAATGAGAATCTCCACAAACTCTGTATCACCATTGCCCAGATACCTCCAGTCTCCTCCTGTAGATCACACCATGAGAATCTCCACAAACTCTGTATCACCAGTGCCCAGATACCTCCAGTCTCCTCCTGTAGATCACACCATGAGAATCTCCACAAACTCTGTATCACCAGTGCCCAGATACCTCCTGTAGATCACACAATGAGAATCTCCACAAACTCTGTATCACCAGTGCCCAGATACCTCCAGTCTCCTCCTGTAGATCATACAAAGAGAATCTCCACAAACTCTGTTTCACCAGCGAGAACCCAAATATGTGTATACAAGAACCACCAACGCAATGGACAATCATTTTGGTGGGACATTTTAATAATTTAACTCGGACAGTAACCTATGTTTTCCCCTTTAATTTCCAACCGCTTTTGAATTTCTTTAAGTTTAGTAATATGCACACGAGATATAGTTTTCTGCCATTATCCAATAAATTTAGGAGTTCTATAAATACCCAGGCATCAGCGAGAAGTTGAACATCCTCAGGATCCTCGAATGCAAAAAGCCAATTTCGTTTGTACCTGGCTTTCTCAAGTCAGAGACGAACACTTTGTCCATTTCTGCTGTTAAAGCATTTTGCAACATGGCCCTAGGCCCATGTTTGTTTATGACCAAATGACAAACAGGCGATGGAAATGTCTGTATCTCGCTGGTGAACTCCAGCTGTCTGTAGTCTCCTAGAAAAACCTGCTATCGCACTTTATGAGGCAGTTAACTCTCAGTATCACACCCAGTAACACATATAGACAGCACAATAGAAAGTCATGATCAAGTCTGCTCTACAAAGCTGAGGCTGATAACTCCATGACAAATGTAAACATGCAAGAAAAATTGATTATTTGATCAGCTGCTGCCAAAAATGGAGATAAATTATAGTTTGCAACATGTGTAAATGAGAGAAATCATTCATTCACCTGACAGGCAGGGAATATTACACTCAACAGCATACAGGGACATCACAAGAGAGAATCATTCACCTGACAGGCAGGGAATATTACATGCAACAGCACACAGGGACATCACAAGAAGGAATATTACACTCAACAGCTTACAGGGACATCACAAGAGAGAATCATTCACCTGATATGCAGCGAATATTGCATGCAACAGCACACAGTGACATCACAAGAGGGTATATTACACTCAACAGCAGGGGTGGCCAACCTTTTGAGCAGGCGGGCCAAATTTCAGAAATAATATTTCTTGCTGGGTCACGCACCTATTTTTGTTAAAGATTAAAGTAAACAAGCAAGCGTGCTAAAGCTTCGACCACATCGTCGTTTCCCATTCCGCGGGCCGCAACATGACTACCGAAAACATCACAGAAGCTATTCCTAGCTTTGAGACAGACCTAAATGTGAATGATCTCTTGTGTGATGTCTTCATGTTTTACTGGATATAATATCTCCAGCTTTTGGAGCAAACTTAAAGTGAACAATTGCTCTTGCAATATTTTCTTATGTTTCTGGATGTAATATTCCTAACTTTTGTGATGTTTTCTTGTATTTCTGGGTGCAATATCCCTAGCTTTTGTGATGTTTTCTTGTGTGTCTGGGTGTTTTAATATCCCTAATATTACACCCAGAAACACGTGAAAACATCACAAAAGTTAGGGATATTACACACAAGATTGATCATTCACTTTTATGTCTGGCCTAAAGCTGGGGATATTACACCCAGTAATACAAGTAGACACCACAAGATTGATCATTTACTTCAAGAAGACATCACAAGATTGATCATTTACTTTAAGAAGACATCAAAAGATTGATCATTTACTTCAAGAAGACATCACAATATTGATCATTTACTTCAAGAAGACATCACAAGATTTATCATTTACTTCAAGAAGACACCACAAGATTGATCATTTACTTCAAGAAGATATCATAAGATTGATCAATTACTTCAAGAAGACATCACAAGATTGATCATATACTTCAAGAAGACATCACAAGATTGATCATTTACTTCAAGAAGACATCACAAGATTGATCATTTACTTCAAGAAGACATCACAAGATTGATCATTTACTTCAAGAAGACATCACAAGATTGATCATTTACTTCAAGAAGACATCACAAGAGAGATGATTCAATTTTAAGTCTGGCCCAAAGGTGGAGACATTAAACCCAGTAAAGATGGAGATATTACACCCAGTAACACAAGTAGACACCACAAGATTGATCACAGACTTTAAGAAGACATCACAAATTTAACCATTCACTTTAAGAAGACATCACAAGATTGATCATTGACTTTAAGAAGACATCACACGTTTAATCATTCACTTTAAGAAGACATCACAAGATTGATAATTCACTTTAAGAAGACATCACACGATTAATAATTGACATTAAGAAGACATCACAAGATTGATCATTGACCTTACAAAGCATCACAAGATTGATAATTCACTTTAAGAAGACATCACAAGATTGATAATTCACTTTAAGAAGACATCACAAGATTGATCATTCACTTTAAGAAGACATCACAATTTTGAACATTGACGTTAAGAAGACATCACAAGATGATCATTGACTTTAAGAAGACATCACAAGATTGATAATTCACATTAAGAATATATCACAAGATGATAACAGACTTCAAGAAGTCAGCAAAGGATTGATCATTCACTTTAATAAGACATTACAAAATTGATCATTCACTTTAAGAAGACATCAAAAGATTGATCATTGACTTTAAGAAAACATCACAAGATTGATCATTGACTTTAAGAAGACATCACAAGATTGATCGCTGAACTTATGAAGACATCACAAGATTGATTGCCATGGACCGATATGAGGTAGACAGCGGTAAACTGATAGAGTAAGAACATGTTTACCATAGAAGAGTAATTAGCATAGTTAGAACAGTTCACATGATCACTATGAACAAAGACACACGACTAAGTTGAGGGAAGTCGGTGAGCAACAGATGATGATGATGATGAACTAAGGGAAGTCACTCAGAGAAGTTGCGTATCACGTGAAACTAGTTGTGTGGTCAACGGACGAGACACGGCTGGACAGAATCTGTCTAGCCAGGGTCTGCGTCGGAGACAGTTGGGAAAACAAGTACAGAAGCCAAGCGACATGAAGTTGACATTAATCCAAGGTTGGAACGACACTTCAGCCTGAGGCAAAAGTATGTCGCACAAGCCGAGCGACTAATTGTACAGCCAGTCAAGCTCGATAATCAGCACGCCGAGTGAACGGCAATTGAGACGGCACATAGCCGATGTCAAGGGCAAGTCAGTCCGTAAGTTGAAGCTAGAGATAACAATTGTATAAGAACTGTACTGCAGTGTTGAACATTGTTTAGATTGTTATATATTCCTCGTATGTCAGCCCGCACCTGTCGGCAATTGATTATTATGAAGTGCGGCGATGATTGTCAATAATAAATACTGAAGAATGGCAATGACATTGGCTTGTTTGCTATTTTCATGTGATACATGTTCCTGCTTACTTTTGTCACTGCGGCTGCACAGACGAGCCAGTAATCAGCTACATGGCAGGAAATGGGGATCACAATTACATGGGAAAGAACAGTAGGAATCATCAATCAGTAGTATATCAAGTTATTTTCATCTGGATTCAAGGATCAGAATTTTTCCAAGAAATTTTTCTGAAGTTCAAGTTTGGTCTTCAACTAACATTGAACAACGTAATCAACCGAAGTCAACATACCGATTCAGTCCAGAACTAGAACACAACATCACCACAGTGAATCGATATTATATTAAACTTTTTTCCACTCAAGTTACAGAAAATCCAGAATTTTCCTACAGAGCTATCTGAAGGTTAAGCCTTGGTCTACTATCAACACTCAAGACCTCGACTACTGGAAGGAAGATGCAGGACCAGTGAAGGACCGCAACACAGCAGCAGCAACAAGGCATCAGGCGAGTTAAATTGTCTGACTGTGTTTGTATCAATTTGTGCGGCTGTTTAGAGTAGATATTTGGTTACTTCCTCCACAGGTTTTTGTCATTTTCTCCATTATAGGTGTTGAGCTTATAACAAGCCTGAGTATTGAGATAATTTATGGAGTAATTGGATATCTCAAAAATAATTCTCAGTGATCGGGAACAAGATCCACGTGCGTTACACATATGTTCTTAGTGTTCCATTGCTGTGGAAATTAAGATGTTATACTTCATTTATATTATACCACTCATAGTATGTATCATCTATCTTTTCTGGTGTATTATTGGAAACATTGTGACACCACGATAACTTCACTCAAAGGTTACTTCTGGGTGTGAAGATTATTTAATAACGTCATAAGGATAATTTCTAAATAAGCACACCATCATTCATTACATGATCAGAAACAGCATAGGCTGTATAGTATTGATACCTTGTGCTACTGATACATCATATTCTTAGTAGATTAGTTGAGCATATTCAGCAAACATGTCTTCATTACAAGACTTTATAGCTATAGGAGGAAAGGTGGCATGTCAAGGCCCAAGTTAATGGCCAAACGAGAACTGATTGATTTATAAGCACATCAACGGGAGCTAAGAACAGCTGTAATAATTCACACAATGGAGTGATCAACTGTATAACTTAATAACAACAGTTGATGATGGGAAATAATATCTACTTGTTGTAATCACATATTGTCCATGTTCTTTTTATATATAAATTAACAGGTGGTATGTGTCACATTTATATTATACTAGATATAGGAGCTATCATCTATCCTGTCGGGTGCAATATTGTGAATATTTGTGACATCAGTACACACCAGTATGAGTAACAAACTCAAATAACATCTTGAGACAAGGAATATCTCCTGTCCCGAACAGCACGCGAGAATATCACAAGAAATAACGGCCGGATATTCATTCCATCATGCATTATATACATAGAAACAACATAGTGTGTATACTAGGAACACCTTGTATTGCTTACATATGCGTTCAGGTGAGGTTGGACGGACATTAGCCGGTCACATTGCTAGAAACAAGTGACAACTACAGTGTTACCAAACCCAACAACTATGGGAAACACCAGGTATCATCTCTAATTTAAAAGGATACATTAGCCAATACATTGGAAAATAGAAAAACAATGCAGTAATTTAGGACATACAAGTTATACAATAGTAGTTTTCTCAACAAAAGAAAAAATATCAATGGAACGGGGAATTAAAGAATCTTTTAGAAATATTTTTATTGACGACTGAAGAAATATTGAACTGCAAATAAACAGCCTATTATTTATATAGGTCAATGACAGTTCAATGGAATAAACTTATTTATTTGATCCTATTGTAAAACTGTGATAGTAATTAAAGTAACTTTCACGGATATTCTATAAATATCTTATGATTTTAATTAGTTTGTTTAGGATACGTAAAGCAAACATCATTACCACACATATTTAAAACACCGTCAAGTAACAATATAAGGATATCACCTAATTAACAATAACAGAGGAAACATCTCTTTAAATATACATTCAACATTCAATTTACTTACCATCTCAAGCTGTCTTGTCATTCACTAAGACACATACATATACAACTAAATACATTACTATCCACACTACGTACACAATAAAAACAACAACTTTTTAACTTCATTACATAGAAAGGATACTATGCGGGAAGGATATAACTTAAAACAAGTATATTCAGAGTACATTAAGGGTAACAAGGAGACACAGTTATCCAAGTATTACTTAAAACTCTGAACTGCCGTATAGAATGAGTACAGATATCAGCAGTCAATTTGACTGTCAGAGTCTAAAGTATTGCCAGCAGAGATGCAGGGACATCGTTACGCCCGCCAGGCGAATAGTCCCTAGCGGGGATGCTGTAACATCGTTACGCCCGCCAGGCGAGTATTAGTTACCTGCCTGCGAGGTTGCCGGCTGACGAGACAGCCAGCGGTCAGGCAAGGACAAAGCAGGACGCACGCAGGCCTCGTGAAGCCACTTCAGGTGGGCAGGCGCGTTGCGAGAAATAGCCAGACAGCTCTGGGACTCGGACTCGACTGGACGTATGATGGGAGAAAGGCTTGTGTAGTTCTGTGGCCCGAAAGTCGAGTGCTTGTACATCTTGTGAGACTGATTGTAAGCTGTGGGTTGCCTGTAAGTGTATTGTTATAACTTATGTATTGTGATGATCATCTCTAGATCGTGATCTGTAAATAAATCCATCGAAACTTCGTGTCGTTGAGTCTCAAGTCAAATCACGTTGTATTTGTACTGTCTCACATGTGTTAGGTTAACGAGCCAGGTTTAAGACCCTGACATGTGTGGACGTGGTGGCATTCGTCCGGCTTTAAAATGAACGTGGTTTAAGTAATTAACATTTAAAACCTAGATTTGCGAACTTAGAAATTTTTGGCCAACTTTAGAGTGCATTTAAATGTGATTGTGAAGGCTCATTTTGATATATATTATTACATTGTTTAAACATGGAGACTAAATGTGAACGTAAAGTACATACATATTGTTTGATCTTGTAAACGTGTAAAACATTTGTGATTGTGGAACTTGTCACCGTTTTGACCTTGTCGACATTGTGAAGTTGTCGCCATTGTGACCTTGTCGCCATCTTGTAAACTTGATGTCTATGTCCTTACTGAATGTCATCTTGATGTAAGTGATGTGTCATCAATGTTGTAAAGTGTTAAGATATAGTTAGATTGTCTTTGAAAAGTGAATTGTGGAAAGCAGAAAGTTTCGGAAAGAAAGTGACTTGTGGTTTTGGAAAAAAATTGTTGACTGACAACATTACGACCTACAATTACACTCAACGCCATACAAACCTAATCAAAACTTAGTGACAAGCATACACACCACAGCAAACAGACATTAATTTATTTTCTCCAAAAACAAAGCAGGTTTTCTGTGCCATCTGAAACCCTTGCCCGTAGAGGTCATTTGTGTTTTGAAGTAGCGACCCTACAGTTCCTAGTCCGAATTTCAACCGTTCTCCACCGCATCCAGGTCACTTGAGTATATTTTTCTTTCTATATACTTTCGGATGCAAATTTGGGCACATATTGTGAATAGAACACAATAGTAAATTGTTCAATTTACTAACAACTTGTAACAAATTGTGTGTCTGATATTTCATTTGCATTTTCCATCATGTCGTCATTAAATGATTTCATCGATATGGGTTTAAAATTAAAGTTAACAGGTGACGAGTTGACAAAGTGGAGTGAAACTAAATACTCTGAACACCTTCGTAAGAAAGCTAATGAACGCGATGAAAGAGCGGCTGAAAGAGCTGCCAAGCAAGTAGAGCTTAAAGCAAGCAGAGGCAGCAACCGCAGCAAAACAGGCAGAATTAGAACTGTCTGCAAAGACAAAACAAGCAGAGTTAGATATCGAACTGAAAAAGGCAGAGATATCAGCTCAAAGTAAGCGGGAAGAGCTGGAATTGCAACTAAAAATCAAACAACTTGATACTGAGACTGCCATAAACAAAGAGTCCAAGAAATCTGAGAGACTGGAGAAAGAAAACCAGTACAAGAAATATCAAGGTATCGTAAGAAATTATACCTCGGGTGACTGCATTGCAGCCTTCACCCAAAATTTTGAGACGTTAATGGACAATTACCAGGTCCCATTGTCTGAATGGAATATAATTTATATGAGAAGTTTATCAGGGGAGCCTCTGAAAGTCATAGAGACTATCCCCAAAGACCTCAGGAAAGATTACCATTATCTAAAATCAAAGATTATGGCACATTTTATGTTAGATGAGGCAAGTTACAGAGAACAATTCAGCAAGTTGAGCCCCAAACCGACTCAAACGTTCTCTGACTACCTATGCTTAGTCCGAGACATATTTACCAAATGGACCTCGGCAGCTAAAATTGATAAGAACTATCAAAAGTTAGAAGATCTTATCATCAGAGATAAAGTCATTTCATCTATTCCATCAGCATTTTCAAAGTTTTTGCAAGAGAATGAATGTACGAGTGTAGAGCAGATTGAGAGACGTGGTTCGGCTTATTACACAGCCAACAAACATTGTTTTGCCAGTGAAACTACTGAAACCAATTTTGTAGCATCGGCTAACTATGACAAACCCTATAGTAGGCAAAAACCTTATAAGCCTACATCTGAGAAGTACAACCATTGTAAATATTGTAGAATTTCACATCATCAAGGTGAGATGTGCGACAAGAACCCCGCATATCTTACGTATTTACAGAACATCGTAAACAGACAAGATAAGGAGCGTAAATCCTTTAGAAATTTGCGTAAATGTTTTCTCTGTAAGGCGTATGGACATTATCGCCATGATTGTAAAGTTAGGCAAATGACCAAGAAAGCCCATGCCGCCTTATTTGATAGTTCATCATCAGATGAAGAACAATCAGAGAAACACCCTGTGAACTCAGCACAGGCTTTTGATATGTTTAACGCAAATAAATGTACTGTTTGTAATATCTTTTATGAAGATGGTATTTTAACATGCGGCCACTCCATTCCTATTGCCAATGAAGAAGCTAATTTGGTAGTAGTTCCAAAGGCAGAATAAACATCCATCAAGGATATGTGAATGGCAAGCCTGCTACAGTCCTTCGGGACACGGGAAGTTCACTGATTGGACTGAAGAGAACGTTCATAATGCCTACAGACTATACAGGCAGGCACGTAACATGCAGAACATTCTCTGGTAATATTGAAAAGTACCCACTAGCATGGGCACATATTCAAACACCTTTCCTCACTGGGAAAGTAAAATGCGCAGCATTAACAAACCCGGTGTGTGATATTATAATTGGAAATTTACCAGAGGTAAATGATATGCCTCATGACATAACATCTCTTTGCATTAATGAGATCACAACATCACCATCAAATGTCATCATTGATACTGTTGTACCACCTAATGAATGTATGGTAGCTAATGTAGCACTAAGATCTCATGACATCATTGATAACACTGTTTCATCACCATCTGATATCATTGAATGTGTGAACGCAGTAACTAGATCTACTGTTAGAATGCAAGATGAAATTAATCAAACTGAGGCTATAGAAATGCTTAGCCCAGTATTACTACCTCCTAAAACCATGAAGGAGACTTTTGTAACAGCCCAAAAGGCTGATCCTTCATTGTCAAAATATTTTAATCTGATCGGCCAAAAGCCAAAGTTAACCAAAAATGCAAGATGGCATTTTGCTTTGAAAAATTGTATCCTCACCAGGTATTATACCAGAGGTGACACCACAACAGAGCAAACTGTTTTGCCAATTGAGTATCGTAAGCAAGCCTTACATCTTGCCCATGATATACCTCTTGCAGGGCATATGGCATACGCTAAGACCAGATCAAGATTATTATTACAGTTTTATTGGCCCAAATTCTGCAATGACATTAAGCAATATTGCAGGAGTTGTGAGTCACATCTGCCAAAAACTTGTAAAGAAAGGAAAAAACCCACAGGCAAAGTTACAAATTATTGACTTAGCCAGTCGACCTTTTGAGAAAATATCTGTCGACATAGTGGGCCCTCTTAATCAGATAACAACCAGAGGGAATAAATATATATTAACTGTTATTGATCAATGTAGCCGCTGGCCTGAAGCGATTCCGCTAAAGAACATAACTGCCAATGACATAATGGAAGTTTTCTTCCATATATTTTCACGGATAGGATTTCCAGACACAATCCAATCAGATAGGGGAAGTCAGTTCATTGCCGCATCTACTCAAGCTTTCACCAAAATGTTAGGAGTGAAGCAATGTTTCAATTCCCCGTACCATCCTCACTCGAGCGGAATTATAGAAAAATTTAACGGTGATTTAAAGCATATGCTTGCTAAAGTCACGCAAGAGCACCCCAATAACTGGGACGTATATTTACCTGCTATTCTCTTTGCTTATCGCGAAGTGCCACATGCTAGTACAGGTTTCTCTCCTTTTGAACTTATCTATGGTGCCAAACCACGTGGCCCATTAAGCATCTATCATCAAATGTTAACTGAATCCACTCCTTTACTCAAACCCATATCATCATACGTATATGTTACATCATTGCGTGAAAGAATCATCAAATCTTGTAAAATTGCAAAGGATGCACTAAAATTATCTGGTGCTACATATAGACAATATGCTGACAAAGGTAACAGGACAATAACGTTGACACCTGGACAGGACGTTCTTCTTCTTCTACCTAGTGACAGACACTTATTGACTGATTCTTGGCAAGGACCATTTAAAGTGACGAGACAGATTTCACATGTAGACTATGAGATCCAAATAAAAGACAAACACAAAATATTCCACATCAATATGCTAAGACCATATTACAACAGAGACAACGAACAAGACGATACAACAGCATGTACAGTGATAATAGACCATGAAGATGACGAGGCTAGTGACGAAATTCCAACACCTGCATTAGACACGACGAACTGCTTGAAGGAAATTAAGATCAACCCAAAGTTAACTCAAGCAGAAACAGACAGTTGCAAACAGCTCATACAACAGTACAACACCATTTTCTCCAACAACCCAGGACAAACAGAATTAGTACAACATCACATCACACTCACGTCAAATACACCCATAAAATGCAGACCATACACCATTCCATTGCATTACAAAGAACACTTACATCAAGAGATCATCAGCTTAGAGAAAAACAACATCATTAGACGATCCCAATCAAATTTCTCATCTCCAATGGTCATAGTACGCAAAAAGGACAACACAATAAGACTCTGTGTCGACTATAGGAAATTAAATAAGATAACTCTTTTAGATTTAGAGCCAATGGCAAACTCGGAAGATCTATTGACAGAACTGACAGACGCTAGGTTCTTTACGAAGGTAGACATGACGAAAGGTTACTGGCAAATAGCAGTAGACGAACAGAGCAGACATCTGACAGCTTTTGCCACACCTTGGGGACTGTACGAATGGTGCAAACTTCCAATTGGGCTTGTCAATGCCCCAGCAACATTCATACGTATGACACGACTTCTACTAGTAGACATACCGAATATTATTTGTTACATAGACGACATTTGTGTTCACACAAAGACGATGACAGACCACATAAAGACATTAGAACAGACATTTGAACGCATTAGACAGCACGGACTGACGGTAAAGCCTGCAAAAGTAGACATAGCCTATCAGGACATATCCTTCTTGGGGTACAAAATATCTAATGGCTTTGTCACGACAGACGATAACATTGTGTCCAAGATACTAAAACTCTCACTTCCGACTACAAAAAAGCAAGTCAGAAGTTTGTTGGGACTTATAAATTATTATAGGCAGTTCATACCAGATTTTGCTGAACTGACCGAAGTATTTACTAACTTACTAACAAAAGATCAACCCGAGAAAATTGTAAGCAATGAATGCCTAAAATTTGCATTCCATAAAGTATTATCTTATTTCTCTGAGAATAGTTTAAAGAATCCCATTCTCAAATTGCCAAATTTTCTTATTTCTTTCAGATTACGCACAGACGCGAGCTCCGTAGCGATTGGAGCAGTCTTGTTACAAGAGCACAATAACATCCTACATCCTGTGTACTTCGTCTCCCGAAAATTAAAACCGAGAGAACGTGCTTGGTCAACACCTCAGTTGGAAGCCCTAGCTCTAGTGGTGGGTATAACTAAATTCTCCAGATTCCTTCTGGGACGTCATTTTATTGTGGAGTCTGACAGTAGTCCATTGAGATTTATCAATTCAGGTGTACCTTCCAACCAAATGATAGCTCGCTGGTCTCTTAAACTTCAAGATTACAGCTTTGAAGTTCGACACATCGCGGGCAGAACCAACACGATTGCCGATCTTTTGTCCCGTTGTCCGACCGACCCAGTAAGCACCAATGTCTGAGTGCAGTGTGTAAAATACACTCAGACCAACACAGCCATGCATCAGTGAAGTTTTTTTTTCACGAAAACTGTGTATGTCTATATGATGTGATAGGGTTTATTCCCAATATATATAGTTTTCTTATTTTATTATTAATGTAGTGATTGTCGTGAATAATTGTGTAGTGTGTGGTAGAAAGAGAACTTTATTAATTGTATATATTACGAAACAAGAACAGTGCCACATTCGCTCTGAACTTACCGCAAGCGAACTATCAAATTTATCCGTGGTATCTGCATTTGGAACATATCCAGTGATATTTTAACTCCGTGTGTGAAAGTGTGACCTGAACATTGACATCTACACCACTTCAGTCAATCGAAATCCAGAAGTTTTTCCAGTGAAACAACCAACACATGAACGATCAGAACTTTGCACATTCCGTTTTACTACATCAGACCGGAACAAGTGTGTTCTACAAATTTTCAACATCAGCTGTTTCGTGTGTACTTCCGGATGATTTAGAAATTTAGTTTAAAAGTAGCAGACGACAAACAAAAGCTTAAAAAGTTATAACACTTCTAAACTATTTACGATTCAATAATTTCGAATACACAAATTGTGTATTAAGATTTTTCATTTAGTGTAATCTTAGAATCATATATTGATTAATTTATTCATACTACCGACATTTTTTCGCTAGTATGGAGAAACATCAAGCTATGACGCTGAGAAATAGAAGAATTATTGTAAGATATTATATTTCTTAATTTTTGAAGTTATGTCCCTTTCATTTAATTCTTATTACATTATTACACCAAGGGCGTTAATTGAAATGTATATGATGATGTGTTGTATATAAATAACCATGTTGTTGCCAGATTGTTAACACGCCAAGAAGCCATCTACTGGGCATGGTAGAGTGTTACCGACATTGCAGACCGACACAAGAACTCCTGGCCAAATGAGGTCAGAGTTTGAGCGTTGAATGCGGCTTATATAAAGCCGTATTACAGTCTTGCCAGATGTTTTTTGTCTCAAAAAGCATATTATTACTTTTTTTTTGAAAGGCTGCGAGGTAGTTGCTTGGGAAGCTGTTACTACCGATCTGACTGGGTCAATAATGCAATTAAGGTAATCAGCCATCGAGAGGATGAAGCTTGACGAGTGTTAAAGGTTGAACACCACATGTCTTTAGATACAATGTCCATTTCTTACGTGTTTCTATGCCAAGATATGTGTTTTTTGTATTTCTACACCAAAATAATTGTATATAACAGAAAGGTTGACTCTGACAGGTTAAAAATATTAACCCAGTATTGTATATAGAGTGTACATGAAAGATAACATCTTTCATGAAGAAGCCCCGGGGGGAGCATGTCAGAGTCTAAAGTATTGCCAGCAGAGATGCAGGGACATCGTTACGCCCGCCAGGCGAATAGTCCCTAGCGGGGATGCTGTAACATTGTTACGCCCGCCAGGCGAGTATTAGTTACCTGCCTGCGAGGTTGCCGGCTGACGAGACAGCCAGCGGTCAGGCAAGGACAAAGCAGGACGCACGCAGGCCTCGTGAAGCCACTTCAGGTGGGCAGGCGCGTTGCGAGAAATAGCCAGACAGCTCTGGGACTCGGACTCGACTGGACGTATGATGGGAGAAAGGCTTGTGTAGTTCTGTGGCCCGAAAGTCGAGTGCTTGTACATCTTGTGAGACTGATTGTAAGCTGTGGGTTGCCTGTAAGTGTATTGTTATAACTTATGTATTGTGATGATCATCTCTAGATCGTGATCTGTAAATAAATCCATCGAAACTTCGTGTCGTTGAGTCTCAAGTCAAATCACGTTGTATTTGTACTGTCTCACATGTGTTAGGTTAACGAGCCAGGTTTAAGACCCTGACATGAGTACAGATGAGTACAGAATGAGTACAGATATCAGCAGTCAATTTGACATTGTACTTAATTAATTAGTAAGACGACGTTTCAGAAATTCAAAACAATGTTTTCCCGTGATGAATTTGAATAACGAAGACACAAACAATAGATTGCACTATTTATTGCCTGGCATATTTCGCTGCATCTCGTCAGGTACATACTGCAGAAATCACACAACTTACGTGAATTAATTAGATAAATCCTTCAAACTGAAATATACACATGTTCGCACAGTAATGTCGATTGTCTACCACGGTAACTTTAAACTGACTAACATGTCTTTCTGCTTACACAAGGACGGCTTCGGAAGGTTGATTAGTATAGCTTCAGCAAACTTTAACAATCGACTACTTTGTGTGTTGAACAACACACGGAAGGCACTGTCTCTTTCAACCACGTGAGCAGTCGCGAGCACATGTCTCCCGACCGATGAAGCCAGACTTTTCCGGTGTGTCGGCCTGCCTAGGCTACCATCTTCTGTGTGTAGTATTTTGTCCAACCAATTCGGAATATGTTCCGAAACCCTGCAATGTAACTGTCGCTCAGTTCTGCCTATGTAGATGGCCTCGCATCTGCATGTAAATTGGTAAATACAATTTGATTTGGCGTACAAAGCTACAGGTTCTTTTACTGCTGGGACTGGGATCGGTGTGTTTCGGTACCTGATGACTAGAGCTGCAGCACAGAATGTTCGCTCGACTGCTGTGGTGAGCCGGTCCCACAGACGTTGCATTACGTCATCTCCTCGGAAGGTTAGCTGGATGAATACTTTGAGTTTAGGGACTATAGTTACTTCTGATTTCGGTTTGGGCTGTTGGCAGTGGCGCTTTATAAATCCTGTGGAGTACCCATTCAGGTTTAAGGCATTCTTCAGAGTTTTAAATTCCTCTGTCAGTGTGTCCTGGGTGCATATCTTCCTAGCACGGTCAAATAGGGTCCGTACTAAGCCCCGTTTGTACTGGACAGGTGCGAAGCTCTGAAAATTTAAGTATTGGCCAGTCCATGTTTCTTTGCGGTACACCGATCTTTGAATTGTGCCGTCTGCTCTATGTCTCATTAGGATATCTAGAAACGGCAACGCTTCGTTGTGTTCGTGTTCCATAGATAAAGAGATGTTTTTATGTGTCTCGTTCATTGTGGCCTGGAACGACGTTGCTTGTAGTTCGTCTGTGGTGATAATTAGTATATCGTCCACGTAACGACGGTAAAAGGCCAAGTTATTGATTTCTGAGGATCTCTTTTCTTCTAAGTGTGCCATGAAGATGTCCGCTAGAATAGGTCCAAGTGGGCTCCCCATGGCCACTCCGTCAATTTGGCGGTATGACTTGTTTAGAAAGTTGAATTGTATGTTGGCAGTACATAATTTTAATAGCCTCTCTAGAATAGCTGATGGTATGCCTAGTTTTAGTTGTTTGTCTCTAATGCGTTCGCTTATTATATTCACGGTCTCATCTAATGGAACGTTGGTGAATAAAGAGGCAATATCCATGCATGCCATGTGTTTGTTGTTTATGTCCATAGTATCCAATAATTCCACCAGTTCGAATGTATCCCTGAGTGTTCTTGGATCGAAGGACTGTCGTACTGGCTTTAAAATTTCAGCTAGCCATCTCGCCATTCGGTGTTGTGCCGAGTTAACCATGGAAAGGTTCGGTCTTAGTGGGATGCCGGGCTTGTTAAGCTTAGGTAGACCGTACATCTGAGGTGTTTGGGAGCCACGTGGTGTGAGCGTTTTTGCAGTAGCCTCACTGATGAGTCCTGCATTCACAAGTGATTGGATTTCTTTCCTCATTTTTGCATCCAGGTCCTCCGACTTGTTGACTGTTTGCTCTACTCTGAATTTAGATGCGTCTGATAATATATCATCCATTTTTCTCTGGTAGTCTGATATGTCCATCAGTACTGCACCACTCCCTTTGTCAGGTTTCAATATTACAAGGGTTTTGTTGGCCTTTAACGCTTTTAAGGCAGAAAGGTGTTCGTTGGTCAGCGGACATGTCTGTTTAGAGGGGGTTGTGCGATACTGGTGTTCTAAATCTACCAGTTTGGCCTTCAGCCACCCGACTGACTCAGCAGAAGTAGGTGATAACTTGGAGACTTGATCAAACAACATTTCAAATTGTGCTTGCGACTCAACACGGTTAATGTGTTTGGGCTTTATGCAGAATTTTAATCCGTATGCAAGGGCCTCCGTTTCAATGTTGTTGGGTACGTAAGACGATAAGTTCCTCACATACTTCTCTGGGTTGTCTAGTACTGACGTAGTTATCTTTTCGGTGCTCAGTGATTTGTTGAGGCGAGCATTCTCTGCGATTTTCACCTTGTACACTGTTTCTGTACAGAATTTGGTGAACTTCAATTAGCCATACAAGCTCAATTCTTTGGTGACGTAATAGGCAGAACTGTGTGTGCGCTTGAGGTTGGCCAGTTTAGACTGGGTTTCTTCTATCTTTTTTTTGTCAGTCGTCTCAGGTTTTTTCTTGTTGGACATATTCTGTCCGTCAAGAGAGATCTGAAATACCGGTGAGGGAGTATTCCCGTCTTTAGGCATTCCTCAAGAAATCTCAATCGACACTCCTGTACCGATATTTTACACTTCAGCTTGAGTAATCCATCCAATCGCTTCACTGTTGGTAATGGAAGGCGACGTTTCAGAAATTCAAAACAATGTTTTCCCGTGATGAATTTGAATAACGAAGACACAAACAATATATTGCACGATTTATTGCCTGGCATATTTCGCTGAATCTCGTCAGGTACATACTGCAGAAGTCACACAACTTACGTGAATTAATTAGATAAATCCTTCAAACTGAAATATACACATGTTCGCACAGCAAAGTAGTCGATTGTTAAAGTTTGCTGAAGCTATACTAATCAACCTTCGTAAGCCGTCCTTGTGTAAGCAGAAAGACATGTTAGTCAGTTTAAAATTACCGTGGTAGACAATCGACATTACTGTGCGAACATGTGTATATTTGAAATGTTGTTTGATCAAGTCTCCAAGTTATCACCTACTTCTGCTGAGTTAGTCGGGTGGCTGAAGGCCAAACTGGTAGATTTAGAACACCAGTATCGCACAACCCCCTCTAAACAGACATGTCCGCTGACCAACGAACACCTTTCTGCCTTAAAAGCGTTAAAGGCCAACAAAACCCTTGTAATATTGAAACCTGACAAAGGAAGTGGTGCAGTACTGATGGACATATCAGACTACCAGAGAAAAATGGATGATATATTATCAGACGCATCTAAATTCAGAGTAGAGCAAACAGTCAACAAGTCGGAGGACCTGGATGCAAAAATGAGGAAAGAAATCCAGTCACTTGTGAATGCAGGAATCATCGGTGAGGCCACTGCAAAATCGCTCACACCACGTGGCTCCCAAACACCTCAGATGTACGGTCTACCCAAGCTTCACAAGCCCGGCATCCCACTAAGACCGATCCTTTCCATGGTTAACTCGGCACAACACCGAATGGCGAGATGGCTAGCTGAAATTTTAAAGCCAGTACGACAGTCCTTCGATCCAAGAACACTCAGGGATACATTAGAACTGGTGGAATTATTGGATACTATGGACATAAACAACAAACACATGGCATCCATGGATATTGCCTCTTTATTCACCAACGTTCCATTAGATGAGACCGTGAATATAATAAGCGAACGCATTAGAGACAAACAACTAAAACTAGGCATACCATCAGCTATTCTAGAGAGGCTATTAAAATTATGTACTGCCAACATACAATTCAACTTTCTAAACAAGTCATACCGCCAAATTGACGGAGTGGCCATGGGGAGCCCACTTGGACCTATTCTAGCGGACATCTTCATGGCACACTTAGAAGAAAAGAGATCCTCAGAAATCAATAACTTGGCCTTTTACCGTCGTTACGTGGACGATATACTAATTATCACCACAGACGAACTACAAGCAACGTCGTTCCAGGCCACAATGAACGAGACACATAAAAACATCTCTTTATCTATGGAACACGAACACAACGAAGCGTTGCCGTTTCTAGATATCCTAATGAGACATAGAGCAGACGGCACAATTCAAAGATCGGTGTACCGCAAAGAAACATGGACTGGCCAATATTTAAATTTTCAGAGCTTCGCACCTGTCCAGTACAAACGGGGCTTAGTACGGACCCTGTTTGACCGTGCTAGGAAGATATGCACCCAGGACACACTGACAGAGGAATTTAAAACTCTGAAGAATGCCTTAAACCTGAATGGGTACTCCACAGGATTTATAAAGCGCCACTGCCAACAGCCCAAACCGAAATCAGAAGTAACTACAGTCCCTAAACTCAAAGTATTCATCCAGCTAACCTTCCGAGGAGATGACGTAATGCAACGTCTGCGGGACCGGCTCACCACAGCAGTCGAGCGAACATTCTGTGCTGCAGTTCTAGTCATCAGGTACCGAAACACACCGATCCCAGTCCCAGCAGTAAAAGAACCTGTAGCTTTGTACGCCAAATCAAATTGTATTTACCAATTTACATGCAGATGCGAGGCCATCTACATAGGCAGAACTGAGCGACAGTTACATTGCAGGGTTTCGGAACATATTCAGAATTGGTTGGACAAAATACTACACACAGAAGATGGTAGCCTAGGCAGGCCGACACACCGGAAAAGTCTGGCTTCATCGGTCGGGAGACATGTGCTCGATACTGCTCACGTGGTTGAAAGAGACAGTGCCTTCCGTGTGTTGTTCAACACACAAAGTAGTCGATTGTTAAAGTTTGCTGAAGCTATACTTCCAAAGCCGTCCTTGTGTAAGCAGAAAGACATGTTAGTCAGTTTAAAATTACCGTGGTAGACAATCGACATTACTGTGCGAACATGTGTATATTTCAGTTTGAAGGATTTATCTAATTAATTCACGTAAGTTGTGTGATTTCTGCAGTATGTACCTGACGAGATGCAGCGAAATATGCCAGGCAATAAATCGTGCAATCTATTGTTTGTGCCTTCGTTATTCTAATTAGTAAGAGTCAGATATGTACATATTTTTTTCCCATTTTTATTAATTACCAGAATGCACACAAGATGAATGAAAGAGTTGTGGGACCGTGCAATACCACCGTAAATCCATACAGGAATCTGGAAAAGGTAGCATTCCTGGTCTACAATCCTACGGCACCAAACCAGCACAAATGAGCTAGCGGAAAAGACCAGCCCATGGTAAACAAGTAGGACCAACCACACCCATGGTGAAGTAATTGAGTGCTATTATGTTTAGTGATTGTTAATATGAATTAATACGTCATATTGCATATTCCACCAATCAGGTGTAAATTATCATATTGCATATTCCATCGATCATGAGTAAACTTTCAGCCGATCCATGTAAGCGCCACAAAAGATCCAAATATGAATCTTCAAGGGGAACTCTGTGCCTATAATCCGAAGGTACTGAAAAAGCATGGTGATTAGGTCCAAGGCAACTGCAAGCCATAATAGACCATAGTATAGTCACCGGTAAACAGATCATCACACATACTATAATGATGATAACAATATATCGTTGTGCCATTGTATAGGATAAGTTTTCATACTGTCACAAAAATAAAACCCTGCGTTTAACCAGTTGATTACTATAGAGACTTTCTGATTAACCGGCCTATCTGCAAAGCCAAAACTATTTTAACTAACAGAAAAAACAAATTGGATGTCAAAATCCCCAGGACGGTCAAAAGTTGCTACTGCACGTGTTTACATCTGGTCGACAGATTAGGAACACTCGGTGGTGAGTGAGACAAATCCCTGCATCGCTTTTACAGTTTATCAACATTCGAATACAGATAGAACCAGTCAGATCCTGGTTACAATCAGATGTCAACCATCACAGGTCGGGCAAAGTTAACAGCTGCAGATGTGTAGGGGAAGTGAGTGAGATGACTCAATACACCACTTTGATAGTTTATAAACAGGTCGGATTGAAAGCGGAAGTACTCAGATCGGAAGAAAACAGTCCGTCTGTCATTCAGAGTTTCCGGACATCACGCAGATTGGCAGCTTGGTATGGAAAACTGTTGTTGGGATCATACAGTAACTCGCTAGCTTGCTGGGGATGTCAAAACAAGTGATGACAACTCTGACAGTGACTAAGCCAGGGAGGATAGATTCTTGACAATGGATGATATGCCAAAATAACACCTGCAGGACATCAACCACGTCACGTGACTAATTTTAGGTTTTGCCATAAACCATGATTGGGAGAAACAGTGTTGACCAAAACAGTGGATTATGATGGACGTGTTTGTGGGAGAGCTCTACAGTGTTAGATTAATTTAATATTAACTAGCATGTGTCGTTATGGCAAAGTGTAGCAGCCATCCCGGATTGAGGCGGTTTTGCATAAGGTAGTCAATATAGTCTAATTAGTTCTAATTAATATAGGCTGTAGCCTTGTTAAAACTAGAGTGTGATGATTAGCACTGTTAGTGGAAAACTAGCTAGAGTAGGTAAGTGATACTTGGCTCTGTTAGTTGAAAATAGATTAGTGTAGTGTTGATAAG
Organism: Cepaea hortensis; assembly: GCA_963921405.1. NCBI lineage: Eukaryota > Metazoa > Mollusca > Gastropoda > Stylommatophora > Helicidae > Cepaea > Cepaea hortensis. Next base: position 81,719,105 of record OY992894.1, on the reverse strand, counting down.
CTCTACTAGTTGAGAATTGAGTAATGGGCAATAATTGGGATCTTCCAGTGGGTGCTCCCTAGTGGGGGGGGGGGGGGGGGGAGGGGTTCCGCATGCTGTTGGTTGTTTGTTTTTCTTCTTGTCTTGGCCTGATGAAAACCTCTGTGTTCAGTTCATCTGTCCCTGACAGAGTTAGGTTCACCGTATTTTCTGAGCGAGGCCGATAGCCCACGATCATCTAATAGAGATCAGTGACGGGGAGGCTATCACCAGTTGTATGATTTATTTTACAGGTTCCCTCTGGTTGGAAGGAAGAACACGGAACCAAGGAAAAATCCGATCCCGGATAAAGTTTGGCGCAGGAAGATTGGCCAGCAACTTTATCAATGAGCCTATGCTAGATGAAGATGATCAAAATTGCTCAGGGGAGCTGAATGATAGAAGTATCCTACAGGATAAGTACCGAATGAGTTGTAGGTCATCCCAGTTTTTAACGCACCAATAGTGATTGAGGTTCACATTGGAGGAAAGATAACATTTAAGTGTAGTTGTTCCACATATCAAGAACATTATAACGTTAAGACAATAACGAGAAAATAAGGAAATCCATAGAACATTTCGCAAGAAGGACAAACGCCATGTTCATGGGACAGTGTTCTATTGTTTTTTTTTTTTACTGAGCAGGAATTATGAGATCTCAGTTTTTCTACAAACTATTAGGAACAGTTTTTGTTAGGAACAAACATTAATAGTGTTCCCGGACTGTAGTTTCGAATGGGACTCAGATTTCATGGTTATCAAGGTTCATGGAGGATGACAAGTCTGGCGGAAAAGAAGCGGCAATTGGTGAGGTCTATTGTACTGACTCGTGTGATGTGGTGTAATCCTTGCCATGATGAGTGGACTCTGATCATGAACTTTGAAGGCTGACATATTTACATTAGAATACTCGACACACATTTTCTCCGCATACACGTCTCATATACGTTACACTTTTCTTTTAATAAATTAATCTTTATTAATTTTTAGAAGCAAGAGTTGTTGAGTATGTTGCGTTGGGGGGAAGTATGAGAGGGGGCATAGTACGACAGTGAGAGAGTGATAGGAAAAGGTGTCCACGGGCTGATGGAGTGTGTTGGACGGAAGCTGGTGGATTCTCCAGGATATTGATAGGAAAGAAAAATTATAATGTGGGTGTTGACTCTCCTCACTCCAGGGACGACACTTTAAAGGAAGACACGACACATACACAGTGTTTATGTGAAAATGTTTTTTTACATATGCAGATTATGTGAAAACTTAATAGTGTATCTTTTGCAGTAATAATAAAAGTTAATAGAAACACCAACCAAGACTAAAGCAAAAGACACAAATCATAAATTATAACAACAGTGGCAACAAAAACAGCATGAGGTGACAACGGTCCCCCAAAAAAATTGTAACAAATGACACGAGTGTATGGTTGTATGTAATTTTAATATTGATGCTACAACATATAAGCACATTGATAATGTAAATCAATGTCACATTTATTAATTTTGCTTTCAATTTATAACATTGCAAGAATATCTCAAATATGTCAATGAAATTTATTGATGATAATTTTATTCATTGATTGACATATTCCATAATAGAAATGATCATGCATAGAAATGTACATACATGTTAGGGTATATCTCTATTGGTCAACACTAAACGGGTCTAGCATATCAACAGAAGGCTAAAAGACTGTATGGTAGTGAAATGAATGAACATAGAGATAGAAAGAAACATTTCACCAGAAACAAGAACACAGGGAACATTAAGTGCTTCAACATCAACTAGCAAGGGAGATAGAATATCAAAGTATTATAAACTTTGACAGACACAAAGGTATGGGTAAATGAGTCTACAAGATAGATCTATATCGGCAATAAGATGAATTTGCGGTTATAAGAGGAAAAGATAACACCTTTCACGAAGAAGAAGTAATCACCCTAGACAAACGAAATACTAGAAGTATACCGCAAACAAACAAATGCTTATGCAACAACCCCATCTGTGATTATGTAAAGGATTACGTCACATGGTAAACCCAAATGACAACCGAGAACTACAGTGGTACAGAAGTCATGTATATATTCCACTATATTAAATATAGATAATAATATAGAGGGTGATGGTACCTATTAACCACGCATGTCCCCTCATTCGGACGTAATGGCCTTGATAGGTTTGAGGTTGCTTGTCTATAGGGCAAATGAGGGACTACTATGGGGAGGCCACTGGACCTTATGAAGCTCATAGTATGTTAGACCAACCCCCCCCCCCCCCCATAGGTTGGCTACACGTCGTCTGCGTGGAAAGTAGATTGATAGGGCGTGCCTGAATATAATAATAATTTGTTTTTTTCATTTTATGCAGTGGTTAATGGAATGCCATACTATCATATTATCAGACAAAATAAGGTGGTGGAAATACAATATAGGATAGAGTAATGAAATGACTACCCATATCGTTCCATGTCATGGGATTGAAAAACCAAACAGACTGTGAAAATGGCTACACCATTTTCAAAAAATGGAGGTGGGGCATAATGCCATGGACCGATATGAGGTAGACAGCGGTAAACGGATAGAGTAAGAACATGTTTACCATAGAAGAGTAATTGGCATAGTGAGAACAGTTCACATGATCACTATGAACAAAGACACACAACTAAGTTGAGGTGAAGTCGGTGAGCAACAGATGATGATGATGAACTAAGGGAAGTCACTCAGAGAAGTTGCGTATCACGTGACACTAGTTGTGTGGTCCAAGGACGAGACACGGCTGGACAGAATCAGTCTAGCCAGGGTCTGCGTCGGAGACAGTTGGGAAAACAAGTACAGAAACCAAGCGACATGAATTTGACATTAATCCAAGGTTGGAACGACACTTCAGCCTGAGGCAAAAGTATGTCGCACAAGCCGAACGACTAATTGTACAGCCAGTCAAGCTCGATAATCAGCACGCCGAGTGAACGGAAGTTGAGAACAGCACATAGCCGATGTCAAGGGCAAGTCAGTCCGTAAGTTGATGCTAGAGATAACAATTGTATAAGAACTGTACTGCAGTGTTGAACATTGTTTAGATTGTTATATATTCCTCGCATGTCAGCCCGCACCTGTCGGCAATTGATTGTTACGAAGTGCGGCGATGATTGTCAATAATAAACACTGAAGAATGGCAAGGACATTGGCTTGTTTGCTATTTTCATGTGATACATGTTCCTGCTTACTTCTGTCACTGCGGCTGAACAGACGAGCCAGTAATCAGCTACCTGGCATTGATCATTCACTTTAAGAAGACATCAAAACTTTGATCATTCACATTATGAAGACATCAAAAGATTGAACATTCACTTTAAGAAGACATCACAAGATTCATCATTCACTTTTAAGTCTGGCCCAAAGCTGGGGATATTGCACCCAATAGCACAAGTAGACATCACAAGATTGATAACTCAAGATTGATCACAGAATTCAAGAAGACATCACAAGATTGATCACTGACTTCAAGAAGACATCACAAGATTGATTATTTACCTCAAGAAGAGATCACAAGATTGATTATTGACTTTAAGAAGACATCACAAGATTGATCACTGACTTTAACAAGACACCACAAGATTGATCACTGACTTCAAGAAGACATAACAAGTTTGATCATTGACTTTAAGTACACATCACAAGATTGATCATTGACTTTAAGAAGACATCACAAGATTGATCACTGACATTAAGAAGACATCATAAGATTGATCATTCAACTCAAGAAGATATCACACTATTGATTATTCACTTTTAAGTCTGGCCCAAAGCTGGAGACATTACACTCAGTAATATAAGTAGACATCACAAGATTGATTACTGGTTTTAAGAAGACATCGCAAGATTGATCATTTACTTCAAGAAGACACAAGATTGATAACTGCACTGACTTTAAGAAGACATTACAAGATTGATCACTGACTTCAAAAAAACATCACAAGATTGATCACAGAATTCAAGAACACATCACAAGATTGATCACCGACTTCAAGAAGATATCACAAGATTGATCAATGACTTCAAGAATACATCTCAAGAATGATCAATGACTTTAAGAAGACATCACAAGAGAGATGATTCACTTTTAAGTCTGGCCCAAAGCTGGAGACATTACATCCAGTGACACATGTAGACATCACAAGAGAAATTTGTCATTTGAAAATTGGTCAAGTTATCAGCTGTCCCCAAACCTGGGACAATTACACCCAGTAGCTGTCTTTCTGTGGCTGCTTGGGTTCTGCCATAGGTCGACCTGTGCTTGTTGCAGCTCTCAAGGCCTTATAACTCTGTTCCTCGCCTTCTTGGTCCATCATCTATGGAAATGAACAATTGTTGAGATATTGAGGATGGACTAAAGATATATAATCCACATCATATATGAAATTATGGGAGCCACAGTAGGGTCATGGCTAGCACACTTGCCTGGCAACCATGAGTCCAAAACCCCAATGAAGCATATTTTTACAACTTACCAGTCTGGACAAGTGGCTAGAATGCCAGATTCACCTTCGGGAGAACCGCGTTAAAATTCTTGGTAAGGTATGGATGTTTTTTCTGTCGGGGGCAAAAAGAAAACCCTAACCTGAATAGTTGGTGGCGACTGCACTAGCCAGGCGGCCTTAATTCCTCAGGCTCAAGACCCCCCATCCCCCCCGACCGCCATACAATGCAAGGTACTATACAGGCAGTAGATGACCGCTTGACCGGGGTTCCCAGGTTCTGACCCAGTCTAAGAAGAGCGCCAGGAAATACAATGGGAAGTCAAGGCAGCCGGCGCAATACTGTAGAAGTCTTCACAATGAGTTTGTTGCATGGGCAATCAACATCATTAAATCATCTCATCTCATCTAGTTCCTCTTGTATCTTGCGGTGTCTAGGTAAAGTATAAACATGGGCAATCAACATCACTATATCATCTCATCTCATCTAGTTCCTCTTGTATCTTGCGGTGTCTAGGTAAAGTATAAACATGGGCAATCAACATCACTATATCATCTCATCTCATCTAGTTCCTCTTGTATCTTGCGGTGTCTAGGTAAAGTATAAACATGGGCAATCAACATCACTATATCATCTCATCTCATCTAGTTCCTCTTGTATCTTGTGGTGTCTAGGTAAAGTATAAACAACGGGACACTGCAGGTTTATGGGCTTCATGTATCGATATTCCCATGGAAATCATTATATTATCATTAATTCAGTTCTTTGTCACCAATTCCAATTACTAAATCCCAGTTCTTCATCAACAATCCCCAGTTCTTCATCACTAATTCCCAGTTCTCCATCACCAATCCTTCATCACCAGTCCCCAGCCCTTCATCGCTGACTGCTGAAGATGGGGACGGAGCACTTATGGAATTCCACGAATGCTGTGATGTCGATTCCTAAATCAATCAATCAATAAATCAATCAATCAATGCCCAGTCCTTCATCACAAGCCCTCAGTTCTTTATCACCAATCCCCAGTTCTTTATCACCAATCCCCAGTTCTTTATCATCAATCCCCAACCCTTCATCACCAGTCCCCAGTCCTTCGTCCCAGTCCTCAGATCTTTATCACCAATCCCCAGTTCTGTATCACCAATCCCCAGTTCTTAAAGTCATATGCAAGTGAACAACTAGATCTGATGGAGTTAAACAACATACAAATGTATGAAGAGTTCACGAGTTACGTACCTATAAAATCATGAGAACATAATACCATTTTATTGTTAGCAAGGGAAATAACTCACCCAGTTTTATCTAATAAAGCAATTAGATAAAATATTTATTAAATGTTTAAGATAAAGAAGCTAATCCATCAAAATTAACAAAACAATTTGCCAATCTAAGGTCAAAAAGGAGATAATTACACAAAGATATATAAAACATATTTTCCACCATGATATATACAATGTATCAACACAGCAATCTACTTGCACAATTTTTGCTCATACACCCCAACTGACGCCTAGACATTGTCACTCTGGTTTCTCTTCACAACGTATATATATTTCGCCTTTTTCATTCGTCTTATTATTTCCTGAATGATAATGTGGCCACAGGAAGGGAACTCTCCTGGATGAGAAGTTAACTTCCGGTAGCACCCTTACCTCTGCCATTTTCTGACAGCAGGCTGGAGGGAGAAGGAGCTATCGAGTCAATTGGCTAAAATTGAACACCTGTCTGTGTTTAAACATATTTTATTGCTGGCTCTTGTTAAGCCGAAAAACCCTCTAAAACATAGAAAAGCCAATGATAGTCTCCACTCCCGATAGGCCAGTCAAAATCTAGTTGCAGGAGCCTGCACCCTGATCATCTGTAGCCGTAGTCACGACCGGTGATTGAGCTACGAACCACTCACTTGATGCAGCAGAGAGTGGAGTCCATACCACGATCCAGTCTGCACTTTCAGCTTACCATCCAAGAGGTCAGGAATATCAGATGAGTGGCTACCCACCCGTTTGCCACTGCACAGCAATCACAATTTGTCCGCTATTGGCTAGGAGTCTATGATTACATCCTCTAGCTGAACATAATCTTGTAGAAATTTCAGGGATCTGCGTATCTCTTATGTGTCAGTGAGTTCCCAGTGGGGCTCACGTAGTGTTATTTAGAATTAAACAAGCTATGTTATATTTGCAATTTAAAAAAAAAAAAAATTTCTTTCTTTTGAGGGTCTTGAGAAGTCTATCGAACACTTTGAAAAGGAACGAGAACGTGTAACGATTCATTGGCTTCCCAACACGATTCCTCCAGAGGGAGTCAAGTTCATTGTGAAGCAGACAATTGGTGACGAAAATGCGGAAGTATTCCGCATTAAGTACGGTGGCGGAAAATGGGGAGTCCTGTGTACCCCCACAAAACCGATACCTCATTATGCCAAGATTACGGCTCGTGGGAAAATCACAGGAGACCACCGAATTAAGTTTACAATGGTTGGTCGCCGCACCGAATGCCCTACATGGCCTGGACTCACACTGGGCCAACAAATGCCCGAGCCGGAGACAAAAGAAAGACAATATCAAACAAACTGAAAGATCACAAGAAGATTTCCCCTCACTCGGGGGAAAACCTCAAACAATTTCGAACAACAAAAAATAAGATGTCGCCGAGACAGCCGGCCAAAAAGAAGCCACGAGGCCAGACGAGGAATCAGAAACAGCGACAAAAACAACACAAGAAGACGAAGACGACGGTTTTCAAGTCGTCAGCCACGGCAGAAAAAGACAATGGGGAGACAGAAGAAACTCGTCACCCAGCAAGGACGTGAAAGAAGAGGAGGAAGGGAACGTCCCCTTCCAACCAAACAAGAAATCCTCAAAAACACAAGACAAACAGAGCGAAAACAGCGATGCGGAAGGACCACTTTTCATCAACACAGATACTGACACCGACGACGGAGACCAAGAGGAGGACGACAACAACGAAAGAAACACCACAGTGGGAGATAAAATCCAAAACTGAAGACAAGACAGCAAAAGGTACTAACTTTTAAACTACACATTATTTAGTTTTTAAAATTATTTATAAATGGCTGACGATTTATGTTTAATTAGCTTAAATATTCGTGGTATGAGAATGAAATTAAAACAAATAGTCACGCTCATACACAAACACAAGCCAGATTTTCTTTTATTACAAGAAACAAATATCCAAACAGACTTTGAAGCAGCTGAATTGGCAACACGGCTAGGATTAAAAAAATTCGTCATTCAGTTTGCCGGAAAACAACACAGGTTCAGGGACAGCGATCCTACAAATTTCCGACTCGTGGACTATTTTTAGGTCACACAGAGACCCACATGGTAGGATTTGTACAGCTGAAGTAAAAAACGAGGCACACACGTACGCTATTGTTAACATACATGCACCACCAAACTACAATTATCAACCTCTATTTTATGAACAGTTAGACGACTTATTAACACAGACATACAGGGGACAAAATATTGTTCTTGCCGGTGATTTCAACTGTGTTCTTGAAGGGATGGATGTGGTAGGAGGAGAAGTAAGAACACTGCTGAGGAGGTCCGGCAAGGACAGTATACATCAACTAGACACACTGCTAAACATCATGGACACACAAAACCTCACAGACGCATTCAGGCAAACACACCCCGACAGCAGAGAAACAACATACACAAACAAAGCACACAACAGATCATCCAGATTAGACAGATTCTACACACCCGCAACACACAACATCATAAAATCCCAACACCTACGACAAACACTAGACTTCACAGACCACAAAGGTATACTAGTACACATTAGCCCAAACAGCACAGACACGCATCCACACAAGCGTTCACCTCATTGGAAGTTCAATTGCACACTTTTGGAAGACACACGATATTTCACATGCATCTTTTCAAACGTACACAACAAACACATAACACCAAAAGCTAGGGAGATCACATATAGACTGTTATACAATATGACACCGACAACACAGACAGAAGCATACAAATTCAAACAAATATCACAGTGTCAGCTATGTAGAAACAACACAACAGAGACAGAGGAACACATTTATTATACATGTCCAACAATTACAGCCATACGCGCAACATTCAAATACCTCATACAAACGCACACAGGCAAACAAACCGACATATATAAGCAATATTTCTCAACACTATACCAAAATCAGCAACAGACATACATACAAAACTACTGACAGCTCTTTCTTACTATAGATATCTCATATGGACATGTAGAAACTCATCCAGATACAAACACCGCACATATAACACACACTCACTTAATATCATTTATGTACACGCACAAAATATCACAACTGATTCCAGAGTAAATCATACGTATTCTTCATTATTGTATTACAGATTTGGTATACATGAGTGCGAAAAAGACAGAAGAAACTGTGAGTGAATGGTGAGTGAATGATTATAAAATATCACATATGGTCACCAAGACCAATGAACAATCCCTCATGTAAAGATTTTCGGAAGTATAAATGCCTGTCTTATTTGCTTCAAATGATTGATTAACCCTTATAGATAAGGGGGAAAAAAAGAAGAAAAGAAAATCAGCTCCTTCCATTCCAATGTATTAAATATTGGATGCTTGCTTTAAAAGCACTTGCTATGCTATACTACCACCATTACTAAGATTATCATTTTAGTAAATAGAATCACATTATTATTATTATTATTATTATTATTATTATTATTATTATTATTATTATTATTATTATTATTATTATTATTATTAACATCATTATTATTACTATTATTATTATTATTATTATTATTATTATTATTATTATTATTATTATTATCATTATTATTACTATCATTATCCTACCTTATTATTCTTTGTATCATTAATGTTATAAGAATTATTGATATCATCATTATTATTTTACAACTTCATCTCCCTTGTGCCCCCTTTTACTTATGGTTTTGTTCATTTGCTACTACCACCATTGGTCGGTTTCAAACATTTGTCCTGTCTGTACCATCATTAGGGTGGTCATGGGGGAATTGGTGGAGTAGAACAAATTTAGTGTGAGTGTAGCGAGGGAAACAAAAATGTAAAGATTTCCCTTTCTCTTTGTCACCCCCTTTGAATCATGTGAGTGAGTGTTGAATGAATGAATACAAAATCACAAATGGTTACCAAACCAATGATACTGAAAAAACTTGTGTTAATACAAATGCTTGTGTAACAGAGCACCATCTCTGTTGGGGAGTTAATGAGTTAATGGATTCTGTGCAAAATGGGGAAATGGGTTTGTGAACGCGTGAGCACCGGTAGGTTAGGTATCTAAGGTTGCTCACGCGTCGAGGTAAACAGTCTTCCATTAGTCACCAGAAGAACAGGTCGTATGCTTTTCATCTGTACGACATTTTTATAAGCTGATGTCAAATAAACTTGAATACATTGTCAACTCAGGCTTCGTTATCTATCGACACGTGCCATCAATTGCATACAGCGCCCTTGTTGAGTCTATAACACTGTTATAGACTCTATTTTGTTGCCGTAGACCTCAGGATTTCCAACATATGGGTCGACGCGGGAACCATCTTGACACAAGCGAAAATCTCTTTTGACCGCGTCTGGAAAATGGATGCAGATTATTTTTGTGGATTATATTTGAGAGACGCAGCAACTGAAAGCCCGCCTAGGGGTAGTTGTTGTGATTTCTCGGGCTACTAAATTATTGAAGTATAGTCCTCTGGGAAGGTCAAGGAGCTACTCAGTATTGCCTAACTGAGGGACCAATGTTCCGTGGCCATGCCTGAGTCATCGTTACACAGGGGCCTGATACTTGACGTACAGTGATTTTTACTGAACTCGAAGTCAATTGGAGTAACTTACTGCTGCTGCTTCACCTCGTCACTTTTGGGTGATGCCGTTGCTGGGAACATCATCCACCTTATAAACCTGGACGTTACTGTGCAGCCGGACAATCAGGTCTAATTGGGCAGCAAAGCCACGATAACGCTAAATTCTATAATCGTAGCCTCAGCCAAGTAATTTTTTTTTGGAGGTCATTCAGGGTTACCTCAGGTCAGTAAAATCTTTGAGACTGCTCAAGTTACCTCAAGTCAGTAAAATTAAAATTTTCCAGAATGGCGATTAATTTGAACTGGCCGTTTCGTCGAGTCTCACTCAAAGTCGAAGGAACTTGCAATTGAAGAATATTCCGCAATTTTTGAGGCCACTGCAGCTAAATTGTGAAGTTTCCATCGAGGGCCAACCAAGGCGGCAGTCAAGAACCCAACCAAGGGCGAATTGTCAGTGAAGAAAAGTTTCCCATCAAAGATCCACCAAGAACCGGCAGTCAAATAGTTCATTACTCTGTCGTATGTGAGAGCCGCTGTCAAGTCTCCGCCGGGCTCTGTCGTATGTGAGAGCCGCTGTCAAGTCTCCGCCGGGCTCTGTCGTATGTGAGAGCAGCTATCAGATCATCTCCGGGCTCTGTTGTTCACGAGAGCCGCGTTGTCAAGTCAGTAAGCCGCCACCTGTATTATCGTTTGTCGTCTCAGCGCCTGCCTGCACTGTCGTTTTGAGAGGTTAACCAAGCCGCCACCTGTGTTATCGTTTGTCGTCTCAGTGCCTGCCTGCACTGTTGTTTTGAGAGGTTAACCAAGGGCCGCTGCCTTGCATCACTGTTTCGGGGAGCTGACCAAAGCTGCTCTCTGGTTACTGTATGATCTTTTTTTGAAACCTGGGGATCTGATCGTTGCTGTCGGGACTACTAACTTGTCGAGCCCTGATTTGCTGACCAGAGGACAGAACTTGTATACGCTGGTGAAGTACTTATATGTAGATTTAATTAGATTAGTTAGATTAGATAGTGTTAATTCTGGATTATATTAGTTATATTAATTATTATTTCATTGAGACACATAGCAAAGAACATGAAAGGTTTAAGCCAAGAATTGAAAAGGGTGTCCATATGGCTAGAAGAATTGAAGGTAGCGGTCGGTGAGGTTGAACATTTTGTAGAAGGGTTAAGGAGAAGAACGATTGGGCAAGAGGCTTATAGATTTAAGGTAGACTGCAATAGAGTAGTAAAGAATAACAGGAGACAGCCAGTACTTAATAAAGACAGAAGACAATATGATTCTGCTTATGCAGTTGGTTACGACGAACCAAGACCCGATGTTTATAGGGTAAAAGGCGGTGAGAGGACGCGTAATTGTGAAAATTCGGACTGGTATGGGTGTCATAGGTTCATGAATGGCCCTGAGAGAAATTTTTCCAGGAAACAATGGGATTGGCCATCTAATAGTATGATTGCTAGAAAAAGACGGGACGACTGGTTTGATCAAAGACGGAGACAGTATCTGAAGTCAGGGTCGAAGGACAGGGTAGAACATATAAATAGAAATTCAACTGCTTCTAAGGTAGTTGCGAATGTGACTGAAAGACAGAAAAAGAAGATGACGGTATTAGTAAAGAAAATGGAACGAGAGACACAGACGCAGGTAAGTGGTACGATCAATGATAGTACGCAGACACAAATTGATACTGTGGATAGAACAACTCAGGTACAGCCAATTAAGAAAATAGAAAAGGAGATACAGAATATCAAGACGGTAGAAGAAATTACAGAATCACCACGGGTGAAAGTAGAAAAGAGAGACACCGTAGAAAGGAAAATCCAGGTACAACCAACCAGCAAGATGATAACGAAGGGAAGTCCAACCGATCTAGTAGAAACTCAATCAAAACCAACTCAGTTGAAAGTGATTAAGGGAGACACACTTGAAATTAAGAAAGATAAACAGACGAGAACCAAGGACGTCAAAAGACAGCTGAGGAAAAGTACTAGGGAGAGGAATATAAATAGTCTGATAGTCAATAGGGGTACAACTGATATGTCAGTTTCCTCAGGTAAAGAGATTGGAGTTGTCCCGAACCGGAGCATGAGGGATAGAGGTGTAGAAAAAAAAGAAGGTCAGACGTTTTAGTGATAACCATAGGGATATTATCGCTACCTATAATAAGCCTGTTGAGGGAACTATCATCAGTGAATCTTCTGAGGACGAGATGGGAAAATATAAGCGTTATGTAACTTATACAGAGGGCAGTGAGCAGACCGACGCAATAAAGACAGGAGTAACAAATAAAGGGAACAGAAAGAAAGCATTTAAGAAGAAGAATAGTAATAGACAAATAGCAGAAATTTACTCGACTACGGAAGATGACATAAGAAAAATAAGAGAATATATGACCATAAGACCTGATTACTTTAATGACAGTCTAACAGTTATAGATACTGAAGATGAGATAGTTGAAAAGAGACACACACTAGCAGTAGGAGACAATGAAATATTTGGATTAGATGCGCTCTATACCTGTTAGAATTCCGAGGGTGAGGAATGGCATATGGCATTGTTTTGGCTTACGAGGTGAATTGCGGTTTGAGCATATACATATGTTCTGTCTATAATAGGCAGATGAATGTTTTTGTGTAGCATCACAATATATGGTGCAGGGCAGGCAATAGTGTTATTGTGGATAGAGAGTCACAGCAAGTGAAAGATATTCTACGTGGATACGTTATAAAGAATATCTTGTGTTTAGTTAGGGTGTGGGGAGAGTAGACAATGTGAAAATGAAATGTCCCTTGTCCGGAATGGCTGGATAGAGAGGGTTGATCACGTTGAGTGATGTATAACTGGTGTGATTAAGGTAGGGTAGACACAGCACAGAATTTGCACGGAGAGAGAGAAACTAATTATGAATGCTCGTACTAGAGTTGACGCGTCGTTTGAGATGGCTTGACTCAGAACTTTTGGAAAAGTAACTGGAGTATGAAAATGCTATGGCGTAATGTCTGAGATAGTTTCGCTTGTGGGTTCTAGAAGCAGGTATAGTAGCATTGGCAGATGAACTGAGTGTGTCCGGTAACGAGGTGTAGATTGAAGAGGAATTGAGTATTCCGTGTAAAATAGCCAGCTGAGAGTGCGAGAGTATTAAGAGTAGAAGATTGTGGAAGCTCATGCTTGAAGAATGCGAGTTCTTGGTGAGGGAGATGAAGTAACTAAGTGATAGTGTGGAGAAAGAAGAGGCGACTAAATCTGAGAAAGTTGTTGTGTGAAGAAGTATGGAATGATGGTTACGAGGTTAGTTGTGAGAGATCGTTGATAGTTATGGTTAGTGTGTAAAAGTGTAGACAAACATGTGTTCGTCGCGCTGAAGAGGGAAGCTTTGAAAAGCATAGATAGAACGATGTTAGGTGATTAGTAGTAGCACATACATGTACGGAACGTTTGGTCTATCCTAGACTTGAAATGGTGTGAAGAGAGATTGTGTCACTGTCTGTGGAAGAAAAAGTGATCGATATGCTTAGGCTGCGGTGAGTAATTGGTAGAATGTTCAATTAGTGTCTAATTTGTTTTCTTGGAAGTAATAGTATAGGCACGTCAGGTTGTCGTGATATGAGAATAATGACGAGAACGAGGTTGTCTGTTCACAGTGAGTGGTTAGTGCATATGAGAAGCATAAAGTACGACTGCCGTGCGAATATGTGAAGAGTTGCTGAATAGTGACGCTGATAAAGCATACTGGTGATTTCGTGGAGAATGGAGTAAGTGAATATGCGAAGGTTGGGAGGTGGAAAGAAGATGATTGGAAATTTGCGATGTCTTTTGTTTAGAATGTGTGATGCTAGACAGAATTAATGAAAATTCTATGACAGGGTGACAGAAAGAGAATTAACGTTTTAGATGTCGTTTCATAAAACAGACTCAGTATCGTTGGCAGAGACATGTCGAAGCAAGAATGCATGATAAAAAGAAATGAGAGAAGATATGATTTGTATGCACAATCGGAGTGAGGTTTGTTGTAAGGAGATACCCAGTAGTCGTATGCGGTTTTGGTTACTGTTTCTGAAAGAGTCCGGGTAAATGCGAGTAACCTTGAGTAGTGGTGAAAGATGAGAGATGACCGATGTAAGCAGAAGAAGGAGAGAACGTGATTAACCAGCTGAACATCAGAGTATTATAAGTAGAGCACTGTAGAACGTGTTTCGATAATTATGAGTGGCGTGACTACCGTCGCAGTGTGTGTGAGTTAGGAGAGAGTTGAGTGTAACCCTGGCTTGTTGTGGTAAGATGATGGAGAGTATTGATCCTAATAATAATATGCTAATAATGCTGATAATATTACTTGCGTCGTGGGGACGAGTGGCTTAAAAGTAACAGTAGAATTAGTTGTTGACAAATCTAGTAGCTAGATGTGTTGGTGAAGGCTATAGTAAATAGACAATTTTTTTGGTGGTTGTAGCATTGTGGAGATACCGTAGTAAACGGTAATGTTTAAGAAGTTATAATAATTCTTGGTGAGTAGATGGGGTGTGCTGAGATAGTTACTAAACGGAGCAATGTAAGCTGTAGTTTACAGTAGTTGTTTGTTTAGTATTTCAAGTGCAGTGCTGTCACTGTAGATTAGTTTCGTGAGAGATGGAATGTTGTGAAGGGAGATAATCAATGGTTGATCAGTACGGTCATTTGTTGATTAATGACTTTTGTTTAGGGAACAGATATTGTTCTGCGTTATGATGAGAATATAGTCTGTAGGTAACAGATATATATATATTTTTTGGGATTAATGCAGGTTAATAATTGGCCTAGCATTGAGTTGTTTTTTTTTTACTGTTGTAAGAGTAGGGGAATAGGCATGACTTGTGTTCATTGTAGTGAATAGATATGTATTACATTGGTTCGTATAAGAGACCAATGTTGTTTGGGTACTATAAGCAGTTGGTTTTAATTGAATATGATCTTTCAATGCATCATGTATGGTATGTTATATTATTTTTGATTGACTTGGTTCTGTAAAACGATTACCATTTGATTTTAGGATAGGATTGTTCTGTTTTCAGTCTTTTACGTACAAACTACTGGTCCGTAAAAGAGACCAGTAGTGTTAGATTTGATTAGGCTGATGCTTGTTTCATTATGAAAATGTTGGGGATAAACATTGCATAGAAAATGCTGGGGGGGGGGGGGGGGGAGATATCCTGTTTTAATTTAGATTGCTCATATTTGTGGTTTGCAGTTGAATTGCTTTGTTTAATTTTTGATCAATTGTTTTAACTTGTAATTATTAGACAGTTGTTATGTTGCTATTTATGATTAAGTTTGTTAAAAAGTTGATTTAGACTAGCTCTAATAGAAATAGGACACTACATTCAGATAAAGAGAGACATATCACCTTGTTAGTTGTAGGATTACCATGGAGTGAGCAACATGTGTTTGCTAGTTTTGAGAAGAAGTGGACGTGGGTAACGCTTATAATAAGTGTTGCGCCAGACAGCGTTAATGTGTAAATAGTAAAACATGAATTGAATGTCATGTTTTAGTCTGAAGAATAATTATATACTATGGACATTAGTACAATAGTTGGGGGATTAAATGATGAATAGTGAATTGTGAAGGGTAATGGCTGTAAGTATCAGCAACAATAAACATGGACTGAGAGCCATGGGGCCAGAATTAATAATATATGAACCACGAATGTTATTGTTCGTGATGTGATTGCAGCATGGGACAAGATGGATATAGTTTGAATGACAAAGAATAGAAGTTAAGTTCACAGTAAGTGAACAGCGTAATAATGGAATGTCTATAATAGATAGACAGAGATAAGATAGGTCACAGACATGAGTTCAGTGGCGGTATTTTGGTTGCTGTTGATAACGGCATGAAGTGACAAGTGGATGTTTTAGGAGGTATTGCCCATAACAAATGGACATTAATAGTAGTAGTGAGTTGCTGAGGCTTTCAGCGAGATTAATAGGGAAGCTGATATGAAGTATTCCTGAGTGGCTGGAGTGATATAAGTTAGGCCCAAAGATTTGCTTAGGTGGGTGATATTTATATGGAGGAGGTTTTGAGTAGTAAAACCCTTGGGGAACCTTTTGATTTGGGCCCTCGGGAGGTGTTTTGTTCAGAGCCATAGTATCAGTCCTGTCTGTGATAAATAGACATTTAGGGGTGAATAATATTTTTGGTGATTGATGCGGAAACTGTATTAGTCAGAGATTAAATAATTAGGCGAAATTCGAAGATATGATACGAAATTGCCATAATGACTGGTATAATTGAAGTGTGAGAGATATGTAATTGTTTTAAGATTTTATTGCATAAAGTCTCAGGGTGACATGGGGGGGGGGGGGAGGGTAAATGTGAGTATGGTTTTGTGAGGAAGAGTTCTTGTTCTTTCTCCGGTGGCCACCGATTCTTTGTCTTCCTATCGTGTGATTAGTACGAGTGGTTTCAAGTTGGTTGAATGGGGAATTAATAATGCTGACATACTGAATTGTTGGCATAGACTTGTGGGGGATGATGATAGGGAGAATGAAGTATGTTTAGAAGAGTATGCATTTTGAATTTTTATAGTCAGGATTAGATATTGTTAAGAAGAAGTGGCATTTATGGTAACCGAAGAAGAAGTATAATTTCACGAAGAACTGTGACGGAACATAGCGGTTGGCTATAAGATATAAGTAGACGAGTGGACTCGTAGGAGTAGAAAGAGTAATAACTAAAGCACATTGGCTGAGAGAGGGCTAGTTTAAGATGAGCAAGCGGGTTAGGAGAAATACATTGGGGATAAGTAGGTTAGGGATTAAGACTTTTAAAGAAAAAGTCTTGTTGAGGATAGGGAGGAATGTAACAGAGCACCATCTCTGTTGGGGAGTTAATGAGTTAATGGATGCTGTGCAAAATGGGGAAATGGGTTTGTGAACGCGTGAGCACCGGTAGTTTAGGTATCTAGGGTTGCTCACGCGTCGAGGTAAACAGTCTTCCATTAGTCACCAGAAGTACAGGTCGTATGCTTTTCATCTGTACGGCATTTTTATAAGCTGATGTCAAATAAACTTGAATACATTGTCAACTCAGGCTTCGTTATCTATCGACACGTGCCATCAGTTGCATACAGCGCCCTTGTTGTCTCTATAACACTGTTATACTTGGTAAATTTTTATTAAAAAACAAATGAAAGAGAGAGCAAAGATGAAAATATGAATGACCCCCTACAGTTAGGGAAAAAAAAAACAAGGAGGAAAATATAACCCACTCCTTTACTCCAAGTATTATTAAAAACTGCAGTTTGCACTTGTATGTACCTGCTATGCTATGTTAACACCATTCCAAAGAAAATCATCCTAGCAAATGGAATCACATGCTGTAAAAATGTTATCATTTTTATAACTATTATTACCATTGCTGTTTTTTTTTCTAAAATTGCTGTTATTACCCTCAGTATGTCTCTTCTTGTCATTATTATTATTGTCATCATTAGTAAAAAAAACAAAAACCCTTTTCCCATGTGCCCCCCTCCCCTCGCTCATGTTTGTTGTTGCCTTTGCTGATACCCACACCGGTTTGGTTCAAATAATTATCCTGCCTTTACCATCATTGCCCAGATAGTGGTGATGAAGGCATTGGTGAAATGGAACAAATTGGTGAGAGGATGGCAAGGGAAACAAAAATGTAAAGATTTCCCCCTTTCCTTGTTTAACCCCCATTCACATGTAAATGTGTTCAAGGAATGGAATATGCAAATGGTTAAATTTCCTATGTTGTAAACACAAAATATCACAGATATCTCCAGAGTAAACACAAGTACTCTTCTTTCTGATTTTAAAATTTAGTACACATGAGTGCGAAGAAGAAACAAGAAGATGTGAGTGAATAATGAATGAATGAATGAATACAAAACCACATATGTTTACCAAACCAATGAGATTGAAATAATGTGTGCAAATACAGATGCTTGTTTTACTTTTTACAAAAAAATATTTTTAAAAATTTTTAAAAAGGAAGGGAAAAAAATGAATGAACTCTTAAAAATAAGACCAAAAAAAAATAAGCAAGGAGTAAAAGATAACCAACTCCTTTTACTTCTAGAACATTGCTTGTTGCAATTTATATGTACCTGCTATGCTATGCTAACATCATTCCTAGGAAAATCATTCTAGCAAATGGAATCACAGTTTTGCAAAGTGGGATCATTATCATAACTATTATTCCATCCATCATGTGCCATGCCGGTAAGCGTAGGCGGTCATGTTCTGCCATCTCACTCGATCAACAGAGTCGTGGATCAGTTCCGTGTTTCTGTCTCGATCATGCCACAAGGCCAAGCCATCCAGATACTTGTTTCTAGGTCTTCCCCTTGGTCTGTTCCCCTCGATCTTACCAGTTGTCACCAAGTTCTCCAAATCATTTCTTCTCATAACATGCCCAAAAAATTGTGACTGTCTACGTCTAATGTCTCTGATCAGTTTACGATCTTCATTTGTTTCTTGAAGGACTTGTTCATTGGTCTTTCTGGCTGTCCATGGTATTCTTTGCATTTTCCTCAGAAACCACATTTCTACAGCCATCAGATGTTTTTCAGCCTGGCTGCTCATTGTCCAAGCTTCACATCCATATAAAAGTACAGTTTCTATGTAGCATCTCATCTATGTAGCATCTCAACACTCTTTTTCTCGTTTCAATTGACATCTTTTTATTGGTCAGTATGTTTTTCATCTTGCTAAAGGCTACTTTTGCCATGGCGATTCTTGTTCTAATCTCTTCAAGGCATCTCCCATCAGATGTTATTACTGTTCCGAGGTAATTGTACCTATTCACTTGTTGAAGAATATTCCCATTTACTTGTATATTACACTGTGGTATTTCGTTCTTCCTAGTGACGACCATAATCTGTGTCTTTTTACAATTTAATTCTAACCCTTGTTGTTCACTGTGTGTAACAACCGCATCTACTAAATTTTGCAGGTCCTGTTCATTGTCTGCAATCAAGACTGTATCATCTGCATATCTAATGTTATTGATGCATCGTCCCCCAATGTTGATTCCTTCCATATTTTCAATATTTCTGAAAATATTTTCACTGTACAGGGAAAACAGATCTGGAGACATTACACATCCCTGTCTCACACCTCTCTTAATAGGCTGATATTGGCTTACTTCATTATCAACTCTTATGGCAGCTTGTTGTTTCCAATATATGTCTAAGGTCTTTCCCATCAATTTGTAGATCTTCAAGCATCCTTATCATGTTGACATGTCTCACTTTATCAAAAGCCTTTGTGTAGTCAATGAAGCAAAGGTGTAGATCTTTGTTTACTTCTATAGAACGTTCGATTACGGTTCTCAGTATATACACAGCATTTACTGTACCCTTGCTTACTACAAACCCACATTGTTCTTCTCCTATTTCAGGTTGTATTTTCCTCCTAACTCTTTGCATGATAATTCTTAGCAAAATCTTCGTGATGTGACTCATTATACTAATTGTTCGATGTTGATCACATTCCAAGGCTCCTGATTTCTTTGGGATTGCAATAAATACAGAATTGCATAACTCATGAGGTATATTTTCAGTATCATATATTGTATTAAGCAGACTGGTAACTTGATCTATTCCATATTCTTCTAATTCTGTTGTGACGCTGTCTGGACCGGGGGTTTTGCCAGATTTCATATGATTAAGAGCATTCTGATCCTCCATCTTCACAATTGCTGGCCCTTCATTGTTATTTTGAACAATATATTGTTCGTCTCTGCTATCGTCATAAAGGTTTTTCACGTAATCTGACCATACATGTAAAATCTGATCTTTTTCTATTATGACTCTTCCATCTTTTGTCTTTAGGCAGCCTGCTGATGTACGTGTTCTTTGATTAGTAATCTCCTGAATTCTTTTTTGCATTAGTTTCGCATTTTTACTGTTGTGTTGTTTTTCAATTTCTCTGCAATTTTTCTCAAGCCATGTTTCTTTAGCCTCCTTACATAAGGTTCTGACTTTTCTGTGAATTTCATCATATTTGGCAGGATTATTTTTGTTCTGTCTTCTTGTTTCCATTAGTTGTAAAATTTCTTCAGTCATCCATGTCTTACGGCCCACTTTCTTTACTTTTGGAATAGTTTTTTCTGCTGCACAATTGATTGAATTCTTCAGCATTTCCCATTGATCATCTACATCTTGAAATAGGATCTCTAGATCAGACAATAAATCAAATTTGTTCTTTACTTCTATGTTAAAATTATCTTGTATTTCTTTGTCAGTTTTCAATTTGCACAAGTCATATTTAGGGTTTCCTGCTGTATACTTGACTTTCTTTAACTTTACCCTCAATGTGCCTGTAATTAATCTGTGATCACTGTAACAGTCTGCATTTGGAACTGTTTTTACAACTGTTAATGCATTTCGAAACCTTTTGCTTATCAGGATGTAATCTATCTGGTTTTTAATCCTGCTGTCTGGACTCCTCCATGTCCATAATCTTCTAGGATGTTGTTTAAACCAGGTGTTTCCTACAACCATTTCTTGTTCTTTTGCCCATTCTACAAGTCTGTAACCTCTTTCATTTCTCTCTCCCAAACCATGGTTGCCTACACTGCATCCATCGCTTTGCTTTCCTATTTTTGCGTTGAAATCACCCATTATGATATTTATTTCTGATTTTTTACAGTTCTTCAAAGCAGACTCTATGTCATTATAAAATTCCTCTATACTTTCTTCACTGCTTTCACTTGTTGGGGCATATACTTGAATTACATTTATTTTAAAAGGTCTTCCGTTTAATTTTACTAATAGAACTCTGTCTGACACAGCCCAATATCCTTTGACAGAATTTGATGTTTGCTTATCTAATATAATGGCTACACCTCTTTGCTGTTCTTCTCCCCCCGAGTAAATAATCTTACAATCCTCTCCTGTCCTTATCCCTGCTCCTCTCCATCTCGTTTCCGATATTCCTAATATGTTAATCTTCTCTCTCAACATTTCTTTTTTGATGTCCTCCAACTTTCCATCTGCATTCATTGTTCTAACATTCCAAGTTCCTACTTTCAATGATATTAATCTTTTGCACCTAGTAGCCTGTTGACGGTCTGGAGTCACCTGGTGCGCATGACTATCCCTACCAGGCGAGGCTGCTCCTATGGAGCACCCATTTACGCCGTTTCTCTGATTATCGATAAGTGAACTATTATTATCATTGCTTTTACTATCAGTACTGTTATCACCCTTAGTAGGTAAATGTTGGTTATCATTATTATTGATGTATTTGGTTTATCTGCATTATTATTATATTTACCTTTATTAATATATAACCTCATCTCCCATGTGACCCCCCCCCCCCTTCCCTTGCTCATGGTTTGTTGGTTGCCTTTGCTGACACCCTACCTTTTGGTTCCAAAAATTGTCCTGCCTTTATCATCATTACCCATTAGTGTGGTGGGTCAAATGGGTGAGAGTGGGACAATGGAAACAAAAATGGAAAGTTATATCCTTCTCCCTATCTACTCCCCTCCACATGTAATAATGCCAATGAATAAAATTGCACACGTCACATACACGCCCACATGCAACGCTCTGTAAACACACCTACACAAATACTAAATACACAGAACGCATGTAACAACACAAACAGTATAAATGCAACCACTACCCTTTCTGCCTTGTAATCCCCGATACTGTTTACACCTCCCAATCCCACCATCTTGATACTGTTTGTTTGTTGATGATGCTGCCGCCATCTCCGATTGGTTCAGACATTTTATACTGCCAGTTTCATCATTGCCGGTCTCTCTGGCTGTGGGGTTACAACACTTTCTCTCTGTAATCCCGTTTATCACGCAGAGTCTCGTAGCGGAGCGAGAGCTGAGGCGGTTCGACCCCCGCTCGTGACTTGCGGGATACTGAGCCGGCCGCTCAGAAAGCAATGGCAAACTACTGAGCGTAATCTTGCCAAGAGATCAACATACAGCTGAAAGATGCTGGTGTTGACATCTAAGTCCTGTAAAGGATATGCTAAAAAAAAAAAAAAAAAAAAAAAGTTTCATCATTACCGAGTGGTGGTGAGGAAATTGGAGGTTTTAGAGCCGACAGGAGAGGGAGACGGCAGGGGAAATAATATCGGTGCACTATCATCATGCTGTTTTTTCTGTTAGGGTTTTACCCTACAACAAATTCAATGTAGAAATGTTAAATTGTATAAAATATTTGATTTTTTGCGCATATGTCACCTACACGCCCACATGCAACGCTCTGTAAAAACACAAACAATACACTTTGCAACAATTTTAACACTCAATAAAAGTTTAAAAAATAAAAATTTTTTCTTTCTTTTGGTGGATGTGTAAGGTTTGTTGATCTCACCAGAGAGCAAGCTTTCAAATTCCAAGAAGATATTATTCGTACAATGATGGTGGTAGAAGAATCATTTCATCGATTGGCTGCCGGGCGAAAACAAGACACACTTCTTATCTGTGATAGGGGTGCCATGGATGACTCAGCGTACCTGCCAAAAGAGGACTGGTCAAAAATGAAAGAACTGAACCAGTGGAATGATGTAGACATTCGAGACAGTCGATACAATCAAGTTATTCATATGGTGTCTGCTGCAAAAGGAGCTGAAGCTTTCTATTCTGTGGCTGACCACAAAACTCGATCTGAAGATTTGGAAGGGGCTAAAATTCTCGATTCAATAACAGCCAATGCATGGGTTGGGCATCCTTATTATGATGTTATTGACAACTCAACAGACTTTGAGACAAAGATCTCGAGAATGATTGCTGCTGTGTGTCAAAGAGTTGATGTTGATACAGGTGACAGGCTATCTCCAAATAGCATCAAGAAGAAATATTTAATCTCCAAAGTTGCCAGTGATGAGCACCACAGTGACTTGGAAAGAACAGTGACGGAAGACATGGTTCCTGGAAAAAAGAGATAGGATGACCAGCACAAAGATGGACGCAAGACTGCAGAAATTTTCGGCAAGAAGGTGTATCAAGCAAGAGAGATGGCAAAGAGATCAAGAGACTTTTCAGTAGGCTTTGATGGGAGCGACATTCTGGAAAGGAGATGATACTTCATGATGTATAATAGAATTATTAAAATAAACACTTGTAATTATGGAATGAAAAAAAAGAAAAAAATTTTTTTTTCTTTCTTTTCCAAATCTTTTCGCCTCCAAATGACGACAGCGCCTCGCTCCAGGAAACAAGTGTACTTCGACGCACGGAGTGTCTAGTTGGTCGTGCGTCGAAGTACACTTATTCCTGCAGCGAGGCGCCGTCGTCATTTGGAGGCGACAGGTTCGATCCCGGTCGGTAACTATTATAGCTTTCAAATTTTATGTTGTCTAGTGCGTCTTCTAATCTCTATTTCCTTCTTCTTCTACTGTGAGCGCCAAATAATACTATGTGTGTCTATTTGTTTAAGAATCAGAAGTGCACATCTATTACGAATGCGACACAATCACGCCAACAAGAAATCTCCTACAAAACATCCTAAACACTCATACGAAACAAAGAACAGATGCTTACAAAGCAATCATGATAAATTCCATTCCTTACTCCTCACAAGACATCCACACAAAGCTACTTGTTCTATTGGCAGAGTACAGACATCTTATATGAACATTAAGAAACAAAGCATTATTCAATTACAGAACAATCAACAAAGAAATTGTCCAACAACTTTCAACAAAAAATCTCGAACATTCTAACCTTAGCCCCACAAGCG